>OY776111.1:108443973-108753680 GCA_963675035.1 Allygus modestus
GCTGGGGATAATAAAAGGACTCTAACAAAGGAATAACAGGCTTTTCTAGTGTAAACCCCCCATAAGACAACGTACTGTGTTTACCCGATACACATTTTCTTTAATAACTCAGTAAATATTTATGCTAGAATGACGAGAGAGGGCTTAAAACTTTCGCCTTTCTAATCCCCATCTTTGAACATGCATTCATTTTACATCTGGGGCTTTTCTGACCCTTTTTGGGCCCAAAAACTCAAAATTTGAAAGATTAATCCCCAAAAAATGGGCTTAGAGTTTTCCGATTGTTTTGCCCAACGAACTTGTCCAACAGGTTACAGAAAGGAACGTCCCTACCAAATTTGAAGTAGATCGGACAAAAAATGTGACCGCTAGAGTGCATACACATATATATATATATATATATATATATATATATATATATATATATACATATAAAATTTTGAACGACCCCCCAAAACGTGTTCAGGGGGTCACGTTAGGAACTTCTATGGTGGTCCCGGGCTTAAGTTTCACCGTGCGGGTCATGCTAATAGTTCACTTTCCAAAGGAAATTCACTAACAAGACAACGACAGTCTTTAGTTAGATGTAATCCTTATAACAGCTGTTTAATTAAATGAATTTAATAACTAAATACACGTGACATAAAACTCTCTTCCATATGACTAACATGGGGACTTGGAAGTCTCGTGGGGAAAGCCCTAAAGACTTTTCTAAACGGCAAAAGGCCTATGACACTCCTGGGTACATAGACTATTTTGGTGCAACATTTCAGCAGGATTGGTACAGTGGTTTTTCCGTGATGGAACAATAGACAGACAGACAGCCACCACCTCATTTTAGCGAATTTCCCCTATAGGGAAGAAGCTATTACCGTAGTCGGCATGGTAAGACCTAGGCCCGGGACCATGATAACTTTTCGTTTTGAGGTCCCCAGACCCCAAAAACACCATTCGTTCGAAACTGTATATATATATATATATATATATGTGTGTCCGTGAGCACGATAACTCTCGTAAAAATTATCCGATTTTGATGAAATTTGATATAAACATGTAAAGCAACATTTATGACTTTAAGTTTGAAAACCAGCCAGATCGCTCTATCCGAAAGGGTATTTTGGGGGGGTTTTGTACCCCAAAAATGGGTTTTTCGAATTTTTTACATATAATTTTGGAAATAGTCAAATTTTAGTTTTTCCCATTGGATTCAGCTTAAAAAAACACACAATTTGGTATTTTGATCATTTCTCTACGTCAATTGGTTACCGAGATATTGAAAGTGCTAAACACAGTACGTTGTCTAATGTTATTCTTATGGAGGAAAATAAAAATTTTATATCTCGCTTATTTATGAACGTATACTAACGAAACTTGGTATACGGCTTCATTCGGTTGTGGACCATTGACATTTGCTCAAAAAAAAATTTTTTACCAAAGGCTCCCGTAGCCGCAAACCTGCGTACTTAGCCCCATGTTATTCTTATGGAGAATAAGTAACGTGTTATCTCCCTTCATTATGAAAATAAATTAATGAAATTTGGTACGTGGCTTTACCTACATGAGTTATATTGATATTTGTATAAAACCCCATTTTGTTGTGTTCCTTGCTTCAGCAAACCTGCATACTCAGCCTTCATGTTATTCTTATGGAGAATAATTAAAATGTCATAAATCGTTTATTTATGAATGTATACTGATGAAACTTGATATGTGGCTTTATGTGGTATTAAGATACATATATATGCATTGGAAATTCGCTGAGTACGCAGGTTTGCTGCTACGGGGGTATTTATAATAGTAGTGATAAATAACTTAAAAAAAGGAATTATTTCGCTAAGGTTTGTTCTAAATATATGAGTAGGTAGGCCTATTCATAAAATATTTATTTTATGATCTAGGAAGTGTATGTTCAATAAAACCAAGATTTTCTCGCTCATATGCAGTTTTATTAGTTCAAGGTTGAATTTTTAGGCATATATCTCAAACAGTATCTTATAATTCCATTCCACTCGTGCAGTGCTTTTCGAATTTTGATACATGTTTGGCATTTAGGTTCTGCTGTTTAAATAAAACTAAAAATCATTTGCTTTAACAACAATCTCAGTTTACAGGTTATGATTGTACGTTAGGTTATCGCTTATCCGAGATAGTTCATACAAATACCTCAATGAAGAATATATTTTTAGAACAGAACATACATGAAACAAGTTTTGCAAACATATGTTTAAATATTTTGTTTGATATATAAAAGCAGAAAAATGTTGAATTATCATATATAATTTTAAAAAAATCTCTAGCACTTATGGGCCATACCTGTCTGTGAAAATGTGTGGCTCTTCTGGGTATGGAATCAAATAAAACCTAAGCACTATAATAAGGGTTTATTTGATTTAATTTTGTTTCAGATAAACAAGTCTTCAAAAAAAAGACAACCTCTGAAGGGAATTGAAAATGGATCTGCAAGGGCCCAAAACTCTGTCCCAAATTACGTGGAAATGTTTGACCGGGGCAGATGGGAGGAACTTGATAGTTATCTAAGGACAGTTTCTTTAACTGGTTACAAAAGGCCGAAGAGTACACCTCAATTCACATCTTCAGTCCCATCTGCCACTTCTGGCAAAGAAAAACTCACAACATGTACCTAACTTGGACTCCACATTTACCTCCACCGATAAACCTCAAAGTACGCCTGACTCCATTGTGGAATCTTACGATTTAACACCCACTTTTGATAAGGAATGCTCTCCAAATGTGGACTCGATTTCTACATTTCCTGAAGACACTATGTTTTTTTTCTGTTACTCCAAGTGGACAATTTGGCAAAAACCTGAAGATTACACCTCAGTTTACATCTTTAGTCCCACCTGCCACTTCTGACAAAGAAAACTCCCAACATGTACCTAATTTGGACTCCACGTTTACCTCCACCGATATACCTCACAGTACGCCTCACTCAATTATGGAATCTTACGATTCAACACCCACTTTTGATAAGGAATGCTCTACAAATGTGGACTCGAGTTCTACATTCCTGAAACGTCCTGAAGACGCTATGGTTTTTTCTGTTACTCCAAGTGGACAGTTTGGCAAAAACCCTCAGATTAGACCTCAGTTTACTTCTTTAGTCCCACCTGCCACGTCTGACAAAGAAAACTTGCAACATGTACCTAATTTGGACTCCACGTTTACCTCCAACGAAAAACCTCAAAGTATGCCTCACTCCATTGTGAAATCTTGCGATTCAATACCCACTTTCGATAAGGAATGCTTTCCAAATGTGGACTCGATTTCTACATTTCCTAAAGATGCTATGGTTTTTTTCTATTACTCCAAGTGGACAATTGGAACCTATGTATTTGCTAGCTCTCAAATGGTCTCCTCAAAATCAGCCTACTAAACATTTCAAGGTTAGTAAAATTGTTTAATTATCAGGTCTTGAATAGTTTTTATAATACTTGTATATATTTATGTATCCAGAATAAACTTACATTGAATAAGTTAAATTTTTCCTGTTGATGCAAACATGAGTACTCATTTAATTTCCAGTGGAACCAAATATACCACCTCCCTATCAAATAAAGCATTTCACCAAGATTCATTAAAATGTACATAAGCAAGAGAAATAGTTTTTTTCTCTTTCTATAAGTATATTGTTAGGCAGATTACAAAGGTTTTTTTATAACAGGAACAACTACAATTTGTTTTTAATATTTTTCTTAAGTTCTAATATTAATAGACCACAACAACATAAAGCCGAAAGTGTATATTATATGTTGTACATGTTATGAACTTGGAGCTAAATTTGTATAAAAAAAGAAACTAATGGTGTTAACAAAACATAATGTATTCAACAAACAAGCCAACATAAGATACATTATCAGAGAAGTCATATTATTCTACACCAAATATTTGTCCAACATACAACACAGTATACATTGAAGGGGTGTTTAAACTATTATTTATTGTGCGAGGTGCACACGATACATTTGCCAATCTACCCTACCCTGTTCACTGCAGAAGTAGTCCTTGAAAGCGTCCCTAACTGCATAGGCAGGATTTTGAGCTCTTCTTCTGATCGGTTGCAGTGGCAACAGGTTTTCTGTTGGAAGGGGCAGAGGTACATCATCTCCTCCCCTGGACCCGGGATATTGGCTGATCTCATCATGTTGTACAGATGACAAGCTGCCAGTACTAAATGATCTCATCACTGGGATGCAAAGAGATTAAAGTAAAAAAATCTAAAACACACTTTATTCCAAATGCATTTTCACTGCAACGGCGAGCTCTACTGTGTCGATAATAATTGTAAACTGCGTTTTGAACATCAACACTGGATTGCTCCTTGGGTAAGGCCGCATAAATCTTGTTGTTGGTTTGAATGCCTCATCACCTAAAAGTACGTAAGACACGTAGTTCCTGGTAGTGGGATGGGATCTGGGAAAGGAAACGTTTCATTCATCACGGATTTACTCAAATCAGATTTTAGAAAAATACCAGCATCTCCCTCTTTGCCGTTGTTCCCAACTTAGACAGTCACAAATTTTTAGTTGCGGTAAACTGAAACGAAAAGCACAGCGGAAAATAAATTATTTTAATTATGGAAAGGTGTTCTAGAGTTTGCAGAATATTTGATTCAAACGTGTTTACCATCAACTACTCCGCAACAGTTGGGGTAATTCCATCGCAGGCCAAATCCTTTGGATGTATCTTGAGGCATTTCTTTGTTCGGGTCCGGAAGTGCGTTTTCCATCAATCGTCGAGATATTGCGTTCACTGGTTTTTTTTCACAGTAACTCCAATCCAAGAATGTGAAATTCTAAATTGAAATGCCAGTGTTTGGAAGCTTTCACCAGTGGCCATGTACTTAAATACCCCCGTCGCAGCAAACCTGCGTACTCAGCAAATTTCATATGTCTCTATACCACATAAAGCCGCATACCAAGATTCATAAAAATATATTCACAAATAAGCAATACATCAAATTTTAATTATTCTCCATAAGAATAACATTGGGAATGAGTACGCAGGTTTGCTGCTACAATGAACACAAAAAAATGGGTTTTTATGCTAATATCAATATAACTCAACTAGGTGAAGTCGTATACCAGTTTTTATTTATTAATGTTCATAATTAAGAGAGACAGAGCATTTAATTATTCTCCATAAGAATAACATGGGGGCTGAGTACGCAGGTTTGCTGCTACGGGAGCCTTTGGCAAAACGTTTTTAGCAAATATCAATAGACCACAACGAGATGAAGCTGTATACCAAGTTTCGTCAGTATACGTTCACAATTAAGCGAGATATAAAAATTGTCTTTTCCTCCATAAGAATAACATTAGACAACGTACTGTGTCAATGCACAATCACACTACACTTTTAATACACACAATCACAATACACTTTCAATATCTCGGTAACCAATTGACGTAGAAGAATGATCAAAATATCAAATTGTGTGATTTTAAGCTGAATCCAATGGTGAAAACTAAAATTTGACTATTTCAAAAATTATATGTAAAAAATTCAAAAAAACCATGTTTGGGGTACAAAACCCCTGAAAAATACCCCTTAAGGTAGAGCGATATGGCTGGTTTTCGAACTTAAAGTCATAAATGTTTCTTTACACGTTTATACCAAATTTCATCAAAATCGGGCCTTTTTTACGAGAGTTATCGCACCCACGGATACATACATACACACATATATATATATATATATATATATATATATATATACAGTTTCGAACGAATGGTGTTTTTGGGGTCTGGGGACCTCAAAACGAAAAGTTATCATGGTCCCGGGCCTAGGTCTTACCATGCCGACTACGGTAATAGCTTCTTCCCTATAGGGGAAATTCGCTAAAACAGTTTAAATTAGTGTAAGATTTGTGTATAGCAAAGAGTAAATTTATGAAGTACAAAAATCCGAATATTTGAGTTTAGATACAAAGAGAGCATATTTACAAACTCATTTTGTATCTTTTTCCATTTATTTTTCCTCTTTAAAGTTAGGCATATTGTTTTTTTCATATACGTATACGGGCGTATACGAGTACGGGCAAGCGATCAGCCGTATTCCAGTTCCTGTTGTGGTTGAACTTACTGGACAGGTCCTCACAATCATGGCTCTAACACGATATATAATCCTTTTCATTTCTGGAAGCCTCGAGGTGTACACGTTTTGGTTGAAGCAGGCCAACACCAACATAACTTATAACTATAGTAGAGATGAAAATGAGTTATTTAAACAAAATCCTTATAAAAAACTATCTCCACTATATGCACTAATCCCGAATGGAACATTTCGATTCTTATTGTATTTCTTTCTATAATAAAATATATTTGGATAATTTTTATGGCAGTTTATCAATTTGCTCTTTTTAAAAACAAAAAATGCATATACATTAACAGAAAATTAATAGACTGTGAAATAAAAGAAGTTTGAGAAATATTACGAAACGTTTACGTGGATCTGACAAGAAAGCGCTTTAATTACAGTTGATTATGTGTACATTGGTTTTAATTCATAAACAAATATTTTTCCCAACCGAACTCATTAAAACTAAAAATTTAATATTCTTGCTGTGATGATGAATGTCATAACTTTTGAAGTAAAAAACTAAAGTATTTCGTTATAAACTTATTAATTTCACTTATTTTTTACTATATAATACTAATAATATGCTATTATATTACAAGGGATGGTAACAACTTTGACATGTTGTACGTTAATTATTAAATTACATATATTTATAAAAGTATGCAATTACTAATTTTAATTAGAATTTTCTTGAGGGACGTCCTACACTAATTGGCCTTCAAAGTTTCCATGATAATCTTGCAAAGAATGTTTAATTTTAGCGAATTTCCCCTATAGGGAAGAAGATATTACCGTAGGTCTCATGGTAAGACTTAAGCCCGAGACCATGATAACTTTTTGTTTTGAGGTCCCCAGATGTCCAAAACACTATTCGTTCAAATTTATATATATGTATATATATATGTGTCCGTGAATGCGATAACTTGAGTAAAAAACGTCCGATTTCGATGAAATTTGGCTCAAATGTGTAAACTGACATTTATGACTCTAAGTTCGAAAAGCAGAAAAATCGGACTATGGGAAGGGGAGTTTATGGGGGTTTTAAATTTTCCAAAAATCAGTTTTTTGCATTTTTTACCCTACAATTTTTAAAACACTTAATTTAGGTTTAGACCATGTTACAGAGCTTAAAAAACAAATAATATGGTATTTTGAATTATTAACCTAGGTTAAGTGGTTGCGGAAAAAATCCAAAAAACATGCTCATAAAATCTCCCATGTTAATCTTATGGGAAAAAGGTTTTTGGCTTTTCCTCAGTTAATTTTACTTTAAACTTCACATTTTCTTTTACCAATCACTTCAGCTCCACAAAACAATCATTTTGGTGTTTAAATTGTGATTCTACGTCAAACCGTTGCAGAGATATTCAAAGTGCTAAACACAGTACGTTGTCCAATGTTATCCTTATGGAGAATAAATAAAATTTGATATCTTGATTATTTATGAATGTATATTGATGAAATTTGGTATGTGGCTTCATGTTGTACTGGTATATTGATAATTGCACAAAAAATAAATGTTTTGTTGACTGTCCCCGTAGCAGCTGACCTGCATACTCAGCCCTAATGTTATTCTTATGGAGAATAAGTAAAGTTTTATATCTCCCTTAATTATGAACATAAATTAATAAAACATGGTAAGTAGCTTCACCTGGTTCAGTTATTTTGATAATTGCATAAAAACTCATTTCTTATCTTCCTCGTTGCAGCAAACCTGCGTACTCAGTCCTAATGTTATTCTTATGGGGAATAAATAAAATGTAATAAATCACTTATTTATGAATGTATTTTTGTCAAACTTGGTGAGTGGCTTTATGTACTAGTGAGAAACATATCAATGCATTGGAAATTCGCTGAGTACGCAGGTTTGCTGCGACGGGGGGTATTGATCATACGATTCCTTCAAATATGTTCAGACACAGATAAGAAATACAATTGTAATCAATAAAATCTTTGTTTATGCAGACTTTCCACGGATGATGTTCTCGTGATTGATGCTTTATAAAATATTAAGTTAGTTAAGTAATAAATATTACTACTAAATAGTAATCCCGGTATGTAATGTTTAGTGTCGATCTATCTACTAGGGAAAGACGCTGAAAAGAATTATGTAACAAGGTTTTTTTAGGTGTTAAATACCCCTTTCAGAAGAAACAACAATCCTACGATGTGTCTGTCGGTCGCAATAGCATCATAACTGGAATCATGTAAGAGGTAGAGGAAGTTGATGATGTAGGCAATAAATACTCAAACTCTAAGATCAAGTCTTATGGGCGAGACTCGGCATAAAAGTTTCACTGGCGTAGTTTTGCACTAAAACAAGAGATAACGTGCTAGACATCCACGCACGCATATCAGCGCTAACTATATGTGGACAATTGTAAACATTAGACCTGACCTTCTTAGGTGCACACATTGGTTTGGGTATTAATTGACGTTCGACAGTTCCGAAAATTCACAACACTACACGTAATGGCGCTTATTCTGGATCTGCTTAAGCCATCAACCTGCACCGCGAGTAAACGTGGAATTAAAACAAATATAATTAACAATCCATAGACAGTAAGTCCATAGTAAGTGCTTGTTTATATAAATGAAAATGATATTCGGAAATAATAAGCGTTAACTTATCTATTTCTAATGATTTACGTATGGAATCTACAGATAAAGATGCAGTAGCGAGTGGCCATCTCGGTAGCCTAATGGTTAGCGTCTTGGACCTGGGTCCAAGGAGTCATGATAAATGATTTTATTAAATTTTAAATATAAAACTAAACATATGTGAGGCAAAACGTTTGCCGTTGTTATTTACCTTAAATTGCATTTGCTTAACAGCTTCGCTTATGCTCCTCATGTCCTCATTTCAAAGATTTATGGTCGAATAAAATTACACAGCTGATCAAATTTCAATATTTAATACCCCCGTCGCAGAAAACCTGCATACTCAGCGAATTTCAATGAATTATAACATAACACACTAAGCCACTTAACAGGATTCATAAGAAATATATTCACAAACAAGCGATATTAAAAATATTAATTATTCTCCATAAGAATAACATTGGTGGGGATGAGTACGCAGGTTTGCTGCAAAAAGGAACACAAAATAATGGGGTTTTATGCAAAATATCAATAGAACTCAGCTAAGTGAAGTCACATACCAAGTTTCATCCATATACATTCATAAATAAGCGATATATAACACTTTAATTATTTTCCATAAGAGTAACATGGGGACCGAGTACCTAGGTTTGCTGCTACGGGAACCATAGGTGAAACATTTTTTGTGTGCAAACAACAATAAACCACAACCAGATGAAGCTATATACCAAATTTCGTCAGTTTATGTTCATAAATAAGCGAGATATACAATTTTTCTTTTTCTCCATACGAATAACATTAGACAACGTACTGTGTTTAGCACTTTCAATATCTCAGTAACCAATTTACGTAGAGCAATGATCATGATACCAAATTGGTACTTTTTTAATAAATTTATATTTATTAAAATTTGATTTTAATAAAAATTACATGTGGAAACTCAAAAAAAACCATTTTTTGGGTACAAAACCCCCCCAAAAACCCCCTTCGGATGGTGCGATTCGTTTGGTTTTCGAACTCGTTCAAATAAATGGTACTTTACACGTTTGTACCTAATTTCATTAAGATCGGACCTTCTTTACGACAGTTATCGTGCTTACGGACACACATATATATACATATCTAAATATATACATATATAAATATATACATATATATATATAAATATATATACATATACATATATAAAAATTTGAACGAATGGTGTTTTTGGCATCTGGGGACCTCAAAATGAAAAGTTATCATGGTCTCGGGCTTAAGTCTTACCATGAGACCTACGGTAATAGCTTCTTCCCTATAGGGGAAATTCACTAAAAATATGTTATCAATATAGGTATATGCAATATATACCTATTAAGAGTTATAAAAAATATTGTGGTGATCACATTTTACTTGATAGAGAAACATACGTTTATTTATATGTTATAATAAGGAATTATTTTCATTATATCCAACTAATATTATAACCCAAAACCGTAGTTTTAATAAAATAATATATAAAGATATATTAATGCAATGCTTATTGAGTTAATACAGAATTATAAATACGGTTTGTTTTTAACTTGATACAAAATTCATAAATCTTGTTAAATTTGTTGATATTATCCCATTGTATTTTGCAGGTTTTACTGACAAATCGAACCCGTTGTCAGACCCGGTACACAGCGTGGGCGGCCAGTCGATTGTCAAGGCTTATCTACCAACTGATAAATGTTGGGCCTTCCCCACCCGCCTTCCCTCGAGCCCAGTCTTGTCGCTTTTATTTCCAATTTTGTACCCTGAAAACACAGTCCTAACATTTTCCCGGCCATAAATTTCAGGTTTTATTCACTTTATTTGTTATTCTTATGCGAAAATCAGCCTAAGTTGTATGTTCTTCCGGTGATTTTTCTATCGCCAATTTTTACACTGTCTGCTTAAAAAAATAAAAATAATTATCATAAGAGAATTATTGATTTTTTATGAATTTATCAGGACGGCTAAATTAATGCATACAGTGCTTACAGATAAATCAAAATCATAGAAGGAAGCAAATTCGTCCTCATTCCTTGGAAAGACGAATTTGTGATTCGAATTCACCCTTCATTTCTGCATCTAAAAGGCCTTCCTCAAACGATTGTTATAATATAATTTTTTAGAGAATCCACCTATTTAAAGATAAATTTATTTCCACCTGACGAATCCTTGGTCAATGAGTAGTGAGTACTGGTTACTTTAGTAACAGTGTGGCAGGTGACTGCTTCTCGAGCCTTTTGGTGCAACACGCAAACTATACCTTGTTAATTATCTTCGTATAGGCCAACTCTTGCAGCAGCTCCACTCAGATCTCTTGAACTAGTTTAACGGATAACGATGACTATGTGAAGAGTTTATTGGCCTAAACCACACGTTCGAAGAGCTGCTGCCGTTAAATACTCATTAATTTAAATACATAATGAGCTAATTGATCATGAACGAACTTGGAAGACCATGAGCATTATTTATCGAATCCTTCACTTAGTAACACTAATCCCGGTCTGTTCAGACTGTCTGCGTTACGAACTAGTACTATTGAAATTATTGCAATTCCCCATTTTATCATAATAATTAGCTTTATTTATACAGTTACAATACCATTGTTTATTCTTATAAACTATAGGTTTTCACAATTATTGTTATTGTTTTATAATCTCAACCAATTATTTTAAATATGTTCTAAAACCAAACAAACTCGTAATGTGTATTTAAATTTAAACAGTTTAATTCAAATTCTTTAACAATTAAACTTATCTAAATAATTAGTCTTCATCTCTCAAACCTGTTGAAAAGAACATTACGTTGTTGTAATACCAGACTTTAATAAAGTACAACAAAACTAGTTTTACGTAATCATTTGTATGTTTGTTATGTGAGAATGTAGTTTTCGGAATGAATGTGGTTGTTGTAAAAAGGTCATAGAGCGCAAAGATCAATAAACAGGAGGAAGTGCAGTTGCTTACTCAATTACAGTAGAACAATCTTGGCTAGATTCCAGCCTTGCTTCCCCTCATTCCCTGACATAACTTGCTGTCCTAGTCGCCTTTTATTACCTTAATATATCTTACATCGAACTAATGTTGTGTTTGTATGTTAAAAAACGAACTTGCCTTTCAAATACCATGTTTGTTTTCTGTTACTGTATGAACTGACCTAAATGACGAATAGATAAATCACATACAATGGAGTTGAGGAAAAATAAACAGAGCAAACTCATTGTAGAACGGTCACTCTAAGTAATAGTAGAATGGTAACTTTCTGTTGACCTCTTAAGACAGTATGATCAGAGAATAACCTGTAAATAACACATCCCCGAATGTAACTATTGCCCATTATAACAAATGATTTTATTTTTGATTTATAACCAAGACTTGGCGAATACATTTTAATATATTATGACAACATGCTCAGTAAAGATCTTGAACTTAAACTTGAATTAAATAACAAATTTAAAGCTAAAGTACAAAGTTTACGAGAAACTTGGTGCTTAATCTTTCTTGAATCATGTCTGATTAACACCATCCCCGGGCATCCATCTGCTGTGACGGCAGTCATTAACAGTAAACTCGAGACGCCACTGTGAAATTCGCTTGGTTGTTGAGATTTTAACACACTGCTGAAAACAAATCAGCAATAACTTTTTTGTTTTGTGTGCTATTTTTCTGATATGCGGAAGTTGGCAATCTATATATTTAAAGCCGTAAAGGAAAAACGTCTGAAACTTCTACTGGACCGATTTACATGCGGGTTGTACCAAATCAAAGGTTTTCGGTCCTATATTAGCAGGTTTTATTTGTATTTTGAAAATATTTACGTTAAATGGGTCAAAAATTAAAAATAAACTTTTCTTATGGAGATTTAACATGGAGGAAAAGTCAAATTTTTCGGTGCTTTGGACAGTTTGCCTGAGACTTACACTGGAGCGATATGCATGGAATTTGTACCAAATAAAAGCTAAACTTTTCTATATTATCAGGTTTTATTTACTTTTACGTTATCTTAATTTCTTAAATGAAAAAATCTACATTTCCAAACCTTTGCAATGATTTTATTTTTCAGTCCTTCAATCAGCTGATTGTAAAGACACGAGGTATTTTGTCTAACAACAGAAGAAGAGCAAACGCTCAAGAAGCATTTGGTTTATCATGGCCAGTACCAAAAAACGTATGCAATTATTATGTATTATCCTTTAAATGGAAAGAAAAAAGAATACAGCTTTATAGTATTTAATCTATACAGTATTATAGTTGGTGAATTAAAAATTAAGTAAGTTTTGATTGTTAAATTGTTTAGTACTATACCTAAAGTTACTCAATTACGTGAAACAGCTGATTGCAATAACATTAATGGGATACATGATTACTACAGTGGCAAATTGTAAAGGGTCAGTTAAAATAAATGGTTTACATTCGTATTAAATACCATTTTTGAGCATATTAAGGAACTAATGCACCGGTTTTAATTTGACTTGTGCTCCCAACCATGTGCGTGTAAGGAAATAATTGGAATAAATAGATTTATTCCACTCAGCAAGTACAGTCAATTGTTCCGATGTCACGTCGTAATGCTTTACTTTGCCGCTTCAAACGTCAGCTTTCGTAAATCATTTGATTGCGCGCTGGTCTACAAAACAGACGAGCCGGGTTCGAATCCAACCGGCGCCATCAAACTTTTTGTAACGTCGTTATAAACGGTGTCACTCAGCTCTGTTTTACTTATAATACCGATATTTATTTTAAGTCAACTATAGGGATTACAATACCTATAGGCCTTTGCAAATTCTCGAAAGGCTTATGTCTTGAACATTTTAAAACCATTTATCCAATACAAATTGATAGTTTTAGGCCTACTTATTTCTGATGTTTTTTAACCTAATGGATCGCTTTCATTAGGCTACTAAGGTTTAGGTTTAGGCCTAAGTAAACAATTAAATTGTTATGTTTATAAAATACTAAAGAGCATCTGTGTATGATAGTAAGGATGCAGCATTATTGTTTTGAAGGAATACTTTGACAGACGCTCTAATTAAAATCATTCTATATTCTGTGAAATATATTTTTGTTCTTGGCATTTGGTATGTTATTTTAACTTACACATTGGATCGTACACATTGGAACATCCAAAGGTGTTTAGTAAAATTGTAAATAATAATATGCTGTACATTCATCATTTACACTTTTGCCACCACACTGCATTACACACTGACATATTTTCCGGTTTCCGGTAAAAAGCAAACATACTGTCTTTCAGCGGGTTCCGAAATTAAGACGCTGAGTCAATCACAGTTTAAGTGTTTAACTTGCTTGGAATTCAAGTGTTTTAGTAAAATATTTTCACGTAGAAGTAGTGTAAGTAGTTTTAGGCCTAATTCATTGATTTATTTCGTTGAAAAAAATACAACTACCAGTAAGAAAAAGAATGTGCCCATTGTAGGCGATAGGAATTGCCTGTTCCGTGTGGTATCATATTTACTATTTGGAAATCAAGACCAGCATAAAATTATCAGAAGCAAAGTTTTATGCTACATATTGCAACACTAGGAACAATACGAACATTTTATTGTTGGGGATACTTCTTACGGAGTACTAATAACGTGTACAAATTATTACCATAACCTAGTGTCCCTAGATGGTGAATATGGCGGTCATGCATAACTGCATGCCATTAGCTCAATTTACCATCAAAGCACATTTAGAGTGCACGTCAATGACCAAATTAATGTTTATGATTCAGGTACGACCATTAATAATTTAATATTCACGGTGAATGTGGACCATGGACATTATAATTTCTTGGAATTTGTAACGAAACCAACTGAAACTAGAAATAGTGTATAAAAAACGTACCAGAACCTACCTTATCAGAATAACCTCATAACCATCCAAATATTTCAGCTAACCAGACAAATTTAATGACACCCAACAACAAAAATAAAAAACTGAACAAACAGACAGCAACAATTGTAGGTGGAAAAGAAAAACCCTCATGGGAAAAATTCAGGCTGTAATTAAAAAAATTAGAGAAAAGCCATAATAGAACCTACCAAATCAGTAAAAGCCCAAAACGATCCAAATATTTTTGTTACTGAGGAAAATCCCACGACATCCAACAAAATGGAAAGAAAAAGTAAAACTATGACAGATCGGACTGAAGCTGGAGTTAAAACTATAGAACCTACTACATCATTACAATCCCAAAACCATCCAAATTATTTAGCTGTAAGCAAAAAAAGTAGACGGAAAAGGAAAACCCTCACGGGAAAAATTGAGGCTGTAATTTAAAAAAATATGAGAAAAGCCATAACAGAACCTAGCAAATCAGTAAAAGTCCAGAACGATCCAAATATTTTTGTTAATGAGGAAAATCCCACGACATCCAACAAAAAGGAAAGAAAAAGGAAAACTATGACAGATCGGACTGAAACTGGAGATAAAACATTTAAAGGAGTAACAAATCAATCAACTGCTGTCAAGAGGAAAACAAAAAAGAATAAGTCAAAATGGTAACGAAATCTACAGTTCAGCTATTTGAGTGTAAAACGGTTCCATCTTGGGTCATTTAACAACAAATGTAGATTCTTTGGAGCATTTTACTTATTTCGAGAACAAAAATGTACGTTCCATTTTTTCCTGTGTTGTAGCAACACAAAATTTAAATTGCCTGAATTCGTTATTCTAGATTAAATCAAGGAACTCGCAACAGGTTGCAGTAACCTTTCTAAACATTTTAGAGAAAACATTCGGTAGTATAACAGTTCTTTATAATTTGTTTCTTTTGGAGCATATATACAATTACCATCCGTTTTTTTACCTTACTGCTTTAAAATTCTGGGGATTACGTACCATAACATCTCTCCATTTTACGCTGGAAATGAAGAGAAACCATCTTATGGACAATTACATATTCTAGATTTTTCTGAGGCAAACAAAATAAGACTAGAAAATAAAAGTAACGCTGATTTAAAAGAGGAAGTGCTGAATCAACTAAGTTACATATTAAGAGAAAAAAATCCTTATGCAAAAAGCTATAAAATGATGCATGAAAAGATTATTGAAGAAAATGAAGTAGCTAAGAATTAAAATCGACAATCGACAACCCCTAAATTTAGTCATGCGTTTTTATCATGAGCCTCAATCAGATCCCAGGCGTCATAACGATCCAACATGCTCTGAAGTAGCTGCTGTGTTTCGAGTCAAGTGATGGGCTCCTCCTTCACATCGCTACATTACGGTTTATGCAAAAGATGGTGGATTAAAAAACAGTGACTGTGACAACGTGCATTGTGATCCAATGTCTTATGTTTTGATTTGGCCATGTGGAGAAGCTGGTTGGCACATTTCAATGCCAGCTGTAGGAGAGAGGAAGACTAACATCCGCCAAAATATATCTATGAGGGAGTATGTTTCCTATAGGCTTATGGTACATTCAACCATTGATTATACATCCTCAAAATCAATGATTCAACCCAGTAATCAATATGGGAAAACTATCTCAACAACTAATAGTGGATTATTATTACCGTATGGGACGGTACCGTTTAAAATTCACAAGGAATCAACAGTTGAAATTAAGTGTGGAAACATATGCCGGACTGTCCGATGCCTTACATGTCAGAGCAGGGAAGGAAAAGCTCAAAGCTGGAAGAATAGTTATACTACCGAGTTCTTTCAATGGTAGTCCAAGAAATATGGCCCAAAACTACCAAGATGCTCCCAAAGCTACCAAAGCTAACCAATATGGCCATGGTTAGAAAGTTTGGCAAACCAGACATTTTTCTTACTTTCACTTGCAACCCTTCTTTGCCAGAAATAACTGAAAACTTGCTAGAATTTGAAACTTGCTAATAATTGCCCTGATGTGACAGTTCGAGTATTTTACCAAAAGGTCAAGGAGCTCCTACGGCTAATAAACGAAGATAACATTTTTGGAGAGGTAAAAACGTTTCTTTACACTGTAGAATTCCAAAAGAGAGGCTTACCGCATATACATTCACTGCTATGTCCGTAAGATAAATGCAAACCCCGAGAAACAGCAGACATTGACAAAATAGAGTGTGCAGAAATTCCTGACTAAAAAAAAGAAAGTAAAATGATATGAATTGGTAAAGTGTCATATGGTCCATGGCCCGTTCGGTGCTCTCAATAAAAATTCTATTTGTATGGCTGATGGTAAATGTAAAACAAACTTTCCAAAACATTTTGTGCCAGAAACAATTGACAACTTCAATGGAAATCCATTATGTGTATAGAAGAAGAGACGATGGAAAAACGATTGTGAAAAAAGTAAAAGGTCACAACGTGGAAGTGGATAGTTGTTTTATTATGCCTTATAACCCGTTTTTAATACTTTATTTTGAAGCACACATTAACATTGAAGATTGTGCTACCGTTTAAAGCATTAAGTACATTCATAAATATGTCTATAAAGGCCATGATTGTGCAAGCGTTCAGATCGTTGCAGCTGATGGTACTGTTATTCATGAAGAAGTGACCGCATACTTAAACACTAGATATGTAAGTTCAAGCGAAGCTGCTTACAGTATATATTCATTACCAATGCATGAACAATCGCATTGCATAGTAAGACTCGCTTTGCTCGCTGGGGGCTCCGCCCCCAGACCCCCGCTTGGGGTTCCCCAACAGCATGATTTTAACGGGAAATTCATAGTACCAAAGGAGTTTTTATTGAAGTAGCGTCAACAATTGTCATTAAACAAATCGTAGTATGTTTAATGTTAAATTCATGTTGTGATATTTACTAAAGCGTAAAGATTAATTTGGATTGACAGTGGGATCGATAAAATAATTATTATGTAGTAGGTTTATTTAACGTAATGTATTGCATACACAAATTAACGGTGATTGTATGTTATGTATAATTTCATTATAGAAGTATAATTCGCTGGCGAATATTGAAATATCGAAAGTAAGTTACCGCCCGGCATGTTTCCAGCAGCAATCCCAGAGCTTGCCACGGCAAGAGCTACCTGACAACAACTTCTTACGTATTCGAGAATGACACGTATGGGTGAGGTCTTCCCATAACCTCCAGGACCATCTATAAAAATTATTTTCGATCACCGTGGTTATACAGAAGAGATCGAACATACTCAAATGCGCATTTCTGATCATCAGAGAGTTTGGTGGCCTACTCCTCCACCAACACTCTCTGTTGATTTTTGCCGTAGATGAGCAGTTCTCTACCCAACTCAGTCGTGTCATCCTGCACATCGGGAAGGCCGTGATCGACTAAGCAAGACCCCTGGCGACGTAGACTACAATCTATTTCGATTAGGGCAAGCTTGTAGGCCAGTTCTTGATCATAAAGATTCCATTCAATATGATCCTCGCAAAGGGAGTCTCGGAACGTGTCCCATAAATAGCTAAAGGAGCTTCCATGTTGCACAGGAGCACAAAGAAAGAACGGAGTCTCGGGCCTCTCATGAATTGTGCGGCCTCGCGCAGCGCGTAGTGGTACTATTCTTCGTCTTCAACTAAACCAAGTTTACGAGCGACCTCCTGGAACGTGCGGCAGTGTAACCCACCACGGGAAAGAAGATCGACGTAACCACGGCAAGGAAGAAATATTAGCAGAATACGAAGGTAGTATTGTTCGCTTCGGCTGGGAGGGACCCAAAACAATCTACATACCTTCCTACCACGCTGGCGAGCCGTGATAAAATGTTTATCATCAGGATGGTCGTATGCTTCCGCATTACTGGGACGTTTGCTGAGTACCATAAATCTTTCATAAAAAGACTGGTACGTCAAAGTGTCAAATATTGAATCTTGAGGTCGATCAAAGTAAACTATAAGCTTGGAGCTTGCTTCGGTGGTTGCGTTTGCTAGGTCATTGGGACGAAAACAGACAGATTGTTTCCCCTCGAGATGGACGGGGAGACATTCAACGGTGGGCTCTAATTTAGAAATAGAAAAGTCCAAGAGCCTCCAGCAAGCGTCACTGGCACCTTCCATTCTCTTTGTCACGTAATGATCTACCTCATCATCTTGTTTACTGAAGGGACTAACTGTTGCGTTCTGCAGAGAAGCTCCCTTCATAAGATATTTGAAGAGGTATTTGATTACGTGGCGAGTAGAAGCAAGCTCCAAGTTTATATGTGCCTCATATTTCAACAGCAATGCGGAGTTGTACGGAACGACCCATCCGTCATGAACATTAATCTTCTTGTTCCTTGACGTTATAGCCCCCTTATTATTGTAATCACGCCTATACTGGACGAACCCCCTCTCATCAACGTGGGTGGTTTCGCAGGAAGGCTTTGGAAAGAACTTAGTACAGTAACCCTTTGCAGAGTCCCAGCAAAGAAAGTCAGTTCGATGATCTGTACCACAAGGTCCGTGAATCATGAGTTTCAGAACCAACTTTCTAAGTCGACCTCTGCGCGAATAATCGAGTCAATGTCGGCTACTTGGATTGGACCGTCACCGTTGATCTTAAATACAATGTGGGCATGGGGAAGGCCCCTCATTTGCATTTCGATGACGTAAACTATGTAAACCGAACGACCGAACATTGCTCCACTGCGCAAATCTCGGAGAAGTTCCAGGAGTTTTATTTGGAAGACTCTGCAGGCTGTACTAGGGTAACTACGGCTGCCTCCGCGGGGGCAAGCCTTCTTGTTCTCGTCCCAAGTAGCATTGTACGTGAAAGTAAGAAAAATCGTGGGGGATCCCAGACGAGACACAAGTGCCATCACGTTCTCATAATGAACTTTCATGTACCTGGACCCCCCTGTAAATGAACTTGGGAGGTAAACTTTGCCAGGTTGTGCCCCACCCTCACCCAGGACTGTTTCATCATTATTGATGTCGTTTAAGACCTGCCTTCGTTCTTGCCTTCCGTGTTGTGCCGCAAGGAGTTCATCCAGTGGCCCTATCCGCATGGCATTTCCAGTTGGCTTTGACTGAGAGAATTTAATAAAACGTAGTTTCTCTTCCTCGTATCTCGCAAACATCTCAACCTGCCAAGCTTGAGAAAGACGACCAACATGCCAAACCAAAGTACTTTGCGGATAGAGCAGAGGATATTGAAATGGTTCCATCAGGGGACTTAAAATATCCATGGAAGTAGGCCTGTGGGACCCAACCTTCCATATAGTTAATTTCCGGGGTTCATTTACTGTTTCGTCATTGCTGAGGTCAGCATGTACTTCAATGCCCGTATTACGGTCGCCAAGAACAGGGCTATGGGTAGCTCTACAAGTAACTTGGAAATCCAAACGAGCATTGACCGATGGTTCATTACTCAAGCGACGATAATGCTCGACGAACGGATTTTCTGGGGAAAGAAACCTATTGATGTCGCTGGTAATGCCACTGTCTAGAGACCTGTCCATGGCAATATTGCGACGTTCCTCACCGTCGTCGATGTACAGACGGGGCCGGTTTACGAACTGAATATCCCCGGCTGAAGTCGTAAACTTTTGACCAGGAGCATCAAGATTGTAAACTTGGTGGTACTTCCTTCCTTCGATCTTAAAGAAAGATAGACCACTAGGATGTCGGTACCCGCCAGAAACCTCAAGAGCACAAAAGGAGAAAAGGTCGTTATACGCACGTGCTCTTTCGAGGAAACGACGATCAGTGTAAAAGCGTTCTTGCAGAGGAGGTAAATTCAGGACATTGTAAGATCCTTCTCCACAGCACCACTTTTTTCTGTTCATTTCTTCCTCGAACAGTCGCGCATGACAGTGAGGACATCTGTAAATGTCCTCATTCCAAAGACTTAATTTATCTAGTTTAATTTGATCTAGAAAACCACCTCTCCAGGACGCCATTGGACCATGATGAATCCAATGTATTCGAGACAAAGATGTCGGTAAATGTCTGAGTTCCGAGAGTTTCGGGTTTTAAGGCGAAAGATTTGAACTCTCTGACAAGTAGCTTCGATGTTTGTCTGACTATACTGTCTGACAGCTTCCCTATTGACTTCAGGGTGACGTTGACTGTACCTTTTTTCAGCTTTGGTTTGTGCAGTAGGCCTTTTATCCTTGTACTTTTTAGTTGCCTGTTTCACTTGCTCTTCGAGGGTAGAATCGAGAATTTTAGAACGTCCCCGTTTAACTTTCTTGGGCCTTCCCGGTGTTTTCAATTTATGACGAGGCTCATTAGTAGGCAATGTTTTTACGGGAGAGTGTATTACTACGGGTCTTAACGTAAAAGCATTTAAGGGGTCATTGGCATTAGGCACATTAGGAAGCAGGTTTTCAACCTCCAAAGGTTGAACTCTTTCTTCAATACGGTCAAATATTAATTGAGCAATCGAAAACTGTCGCACGGACCCATCGAATGTCACGTTAGACAACAACAACTTGGCTAAAGACAAACAACTGGAACACCTGAATAGCCTGGCAAAATTATTTCTATCATTATGAAAATCATGTTGGCGCTCCTCATTCACTCCATGAGGGTCGAACAAATACAGGCAATTTTCAAACCACCAAAAGGCGACCGTAGCGTTTAGTCCAGTGAAGAGGAACCCCAAATTATGAATCTCTTCAGTCAGGAACACTTCCAATGCTTTGGAGAGGTTCATAACGCTATCAGGGAGATGATCTTCTGTCATCGGATACAAGGCATCATGTACATATGATAAGTCATTTATTGTGATCTGACGGTTGCCGACGGAAAATTCCCTTGGAAGTTCATCGGGAAATAAAAAACGATCTTCACCAACGGAATTTTCACTACGAAGTAACTTGTACACGCGATCACCACTTATGAGAATCCCATTGATGACTGCTGAGGAAAATTCTTCCCCAAGGAACTTACAAGCAAGAGCACAAGCGGAATTCTCAACGCATTGAGCATTACTGCTATAAGAAAAGAGCTCGAAATTGGCTTGGCTGAAAGAGCCATGAGCTACACATTCAAATGACATGACAGCAACAGAAACCAGTCAACGACTTAATACATCAACAGGTAAGTCATCAACAATACTAAATGAGAGCTTTGTCATGAAAGTAGGATAATTGCCTTTTGGTTTATAATGAAACATATCGTTGAAATCAATGTGAGAACCTAGCTAGTTTCAAAACCGTTTAATATAATGAAGTTCGTGTTACGACATGATCAACCGTTTGGCTATTACAGCCAAAAGGCTCAAATAAAAAAGTAAAGAGATCTGCCTTTTAAATGGTAATATTTAGTTTTTATTAAAAAGTCACGGAATAAAAATATTTTTACACGCAGTACTGTATAGCTGCGGTTAACCTTAAAACGAGAACTAACAAATGTACATTTATTTTTAAGAAGTTTAAAATATAAAATTGTAAGTTTTGGATATTTTCCTAGAGTTTTCAAACTATAAGCTACATGAATACCAAATTTCAAGCTCCTAGCTTATCTAGAATTAGTCTAGAATTTCTATGTCTGGGTGTGTTACACATGCGGCTGTATATATGTTAGACTACCAGTTCATTAACCAAACGAACAGCAAATTTACTTCCATGATGATAAAGCCACCGAAGCTCTTCTTCGAGCAGAACTTAAAAACACAGAGCTGATGGGATGGTTCAATCTAAACAAAGACGCTGAAAACAAGTCTCCATATATTTACCCTGAAACACCTAATTATTATTGTTGGGACAAAAATAAGAGGATTTGGAAAAAACGGTCACGACGAACTAAAATCATAGGAAGAATGTATAATGTATCTCCATTGGAAAGTGAGCGATAACATCTTCGACTACTAATTCTACACGTATCAGGTGTCACAAGCTTTAATTATTTCAAAACCTACAAGGGTAAAGAGTATTCCTCTTTTAAGGAAGCAGCTTTTGAAAGAGAGTTGCTACATCGTTGTCTTTTAGAGGCGTCTTCTTTTCAAATGCCATCTCAAATAAGGCAATTATTTGCTTAAATTTGTGTTTTTCAACGACCATCTAATGTACAGCAGTTGTGGGAAAGCTTTACAGATTTCATGAGCGAAGATAATAGTCTGGATAGTGAAAAAGAAATAGCATATCAGATGAGTCTTCGAGATATAGATGACACATTAAATATTCATGGATACAGCCTGACTCCATTTAACTTACCAGCTTTCAATGAATTAAGATTTTCTACGGGAAATAATATCAACCCTAATCTCGATCTTGATTCCATGTTAGAAAGTGCCAACAATGAACAAACTGTTATAATTAACGAAATTTTAAGCGCAATCCAACAAGAAACAGTTGAAAAATGTAATGCATATTTAATTGATTGCCCAGGTGGTGCTGGAAAACATTTGTCTACCAGTTTCTGATTCAAAAGTGTTATAATTTAGGGTTGGAGGTAATTTCAGTTGCTTGGACTGGGATTGCAGCTATGCTTTTACCAAACGGCCGTACTGTTCACAGTAAGTCCAAGTTACCGTTAAATTTAAACGAAACATCTGGGTCATCAATGAAACCTAATAGCAAAGCAGCTGCTGAGATTAGAAATTCAAAATTAATCATTTGGGATGAGGCATCCATGGCAAACATAAACTCATTAATGTGTGTTGATAGACTCCTTAAAGATATTATGAATAATGACATTCATTTTGGAGGTAAAGTGATTGTTCTAGGAGATGAGCCTTATCAGTAGTAAATCATGCTTCAAGGTAAAGAGTTGTTCAAAATTGTATAAAATTCTCCCCACTTTGGTCAAAATTCAATATTTTTAAATTACACTAAAACATGCAGGCAAAAGAAGAAGGACATAAGTTATGCGAATTTTTATTAAATATTGACAATGGGCATTATCCTTCAATTCAAAATTCTACCGATCCAAATCCAATTCAACTTCCTTCCTGCTTTCTTAGAGACAAAGACATAGACACAAAGATTTTCGGTAACCAAATTTTACCTCTTGATGAAATTAAAAAACTTTAAAAAGTTAAAATCCTTTCTCCGAAAAATGAAAACTGCGACGTCATAAATTTAAGACTTTTACCTGGACCATCAAGATTATACACAAGTGTAAATAATTTGATCACAGAAGAAGAAAGAGAAGTTCTTCAGTTCCCCTCAGAATTTTTAAACAGCCTGGAGTTGAGTGGTTTGCCTCCTCACAGTTTAACTTTGAAAGAAGGTGCTATTGTGATGTTATTAAGGAACATTAATGTTACTCAAGGTCTTCTAAACGGTACCAGAATGGTGGTAAAGAAAATGAACGAAAACAGTTTAGTTTTAAAATTCATTGATGGCAAAAATATGGGAGAAACCGCTTTAATACCAAGAACTTATACCATCTGATGCGACCCTACCATTTGAATTCAAGAGAAGGCAATTCCCTAATCGACTAGCATTCTGTAAGCCCAAGGGCAAACATTAGATCGAGTAGGGATTTACTTACCCCAGCCTGTTTTTAGCCATGGACAATTGTATGTTGCTATGACTCGAGTCCGTTTTTTTAATGATCTAAAAATTCAAATTGTGCCAAAAAGTGATATAACAGCAAATGTTGTTTTAAGGAAGTTCTTTAAAAGTGATATTGTAAATGTTTATTTATTATTCATTTAATGGACATTATATTTTACAGAAATTAACAGACTTTAGTTTAAAAGCATAAATATTTTAACAATCCAACATTGGACGTGCAAAGCGAAAACAAATTGGAGAGTTTAGTGGAAGTTACAACTATAAAGAAAAAATAATTTAAGTACTTCGTTAAATAAAAACATCCCCGTAGCAGCAAAACTGCGTGCTCGGCGAATTTCCAACGCATATACATGTATCTTAATACCACATAAAGCCACATACATAAGTTTCATCAATATACATTCATAAATAAACATTTTAATTATTCTCCATAAGAATAACATGGGGGCTGAGTTCACAGGTTTGCTGCTACGGGAACTATAAGCAAATAAGTTTTTTAGTGCAAATATCAATAGACCACAACGATATGAAGCAATATACCAAGTTTCATCAGGATAAGTTGATAAATAAGCGAGATATAAAATGTTTCTTTTTCTCCATAAGAATAACATTGGAAAACCTACTCTGTTTAGCACTTTTCAATATCTCTGTAACCATTTGACGTAGAGCAATGATCAAAACACCAAATTGTGCATCTTTTTAAGCTGATTCGAATGGAAAATACCAAAATATGACTTTTTCAAAAACTACGTGTAACAAACAAAAAAAAACTGTCTCAGCAAACCTGCGTACTCAGCGAATTTCCAATGCATGTATATGTGTCCCACTACTACATAGAACCACTTACCAAGTTTCACAAAAATACATTCATAAATAAGTGATATATAGCATTTTATTTATTCTCCATCAGAATAACATTATGGCTGAGTACGCAGGTTTGCTGCAACGAGGAAGAGAAAAATGAGTATTTTTTGCAATAATCGATATAACTCAACCAGGTGAAGCTACATACCAAGTTTTATTAATTTAGGTTCATAACTAAGGGAGATATACAAATATACTTATTTTCCATATGAATAACATGGGGGCCGAGTATGCAGGTTTGCTGCTACGGGGAAATCAACAAAAACCTTTTTTGTGCAAATATCAATATACCTCATCAACTATACCAAGTTTCATCGGTATACATTCATAAATATTCAAGATATCAAATTTTATTTATCCTCCATAAGGATAACAATGGGCTACGAACTGTGTTTAGCACTTTGAATATCTCTGCAACGGTTGAAAGTAGAACAACAATTAAAACACTAAAATGATTGTTTTATAGAGCTAAACTGATTGGTAAAAATAAATGTTAAGTTTTTAGTAAAATTATCTGAGGAAAATCCAAAAACCTTTTACCCTTAAGATTAACATGGGAAATTTTAATCTTTACATAATAAATACCACTATTGTTAAAATGAACTAATTAAATTTCAATTAATTTCAAAATTAATTAATTTAACACAGTATACAAATTGTACAGTTGTAACAATAAATAGTTTTTTTAAACACATTAATTAAAGTTAAAAGTCTTTAAACTTAATACTTGTTCACAATATTTAATAATATAATATAAATAAATTTACTTTTTTAAATATTTGATTGTAATATTTTAATTAGTCTGGATTTAGCAATTATGTTCCTTAGTTGAAGTGTTTAACTTTTAATAGCGTTTCAATATACAAGAAATAACGGGCTAAACTCTAAAAAAACTCCAACAATTAAAATCGTGAAAAAACGAACGCTAAATATAGATTTGCGTCTGCAAAAAAATATAGGTGCAGTTACAGTTTCATTGTTATTAAATACCCATAGTATATCTTGAATTTTAGATGCAATATAAAACAGTACGGGACAGGGTGTCCCGTAGGTAAGTGGCCAAACTTAGAAGTACGTTTTATGAGTCAAAATAAAAATAAACCCTCTTTACCCCCATTACTTTTTAAGTTGCGTTTTGAGGATAAGATCCAATTTGTTTAACCCACCATTTTCCCAACATGGCGGCCAACTTCAATTTGTCTTATGACATACAAGGCCCAACTAAAACGAGTTCGCACGCAGCACGCTGACGTGAGGGAAGTGAATTTCCACAAAAAAACTTTTAAAACTCAAAATATTTGTAAAAATAAACATTTGTCCAATTTTTATTGAAATCTGAAAACATTGTTTTTTTGGCTGTTCTGATACTCCTGGTTTCATTTACTTGCAAAGCTGGGAATACAATTTTGCGCATTATAAGGTTAGGAGAAGGTCCAGACAGGCTTTAAAGTAGGCGTGAGGTTGCTGGGGATAATAAAAGTACTCTAACAAAGGAATAATAGGCTTTTATAGTGTAAAACCCCCATAAGACAACGTACTGTGTTTAGCCGATACACATTTTCTTTAATAACTCGGTAAATATTTATGCTAGAATGACGAGAGAGGGCTTAAAACTTTCGCCTCTCTAATTCCCATCTTTTTAAATGCATTAATTTTACATCTGGGGCTTTTCTGACCCTTTTTGGGCCCAAAAATTCGAAATTTGAAAGATTAATCCCCAAAAAATGGGTTTAGAGTTTTCCGATTGTTTTGCCCAACGAACTTGTCCAACAGGTTACAGAAAGGAACGTCCCTACCAAATTTGAAGTTAATCGGATAAAAAATGCGACCGCTATAGTGCATACACATATATATATATATATATATATATATATATGTCTATATATATATATATATATATATATATATATATATATATATGTCTATATATATATATATATATATTAAATTTTGAACGACCCCCCAAAACGTGTTCAGGGGGTCACGTTAGGAACTTCTATGGTGGTCCCGGGCTTAAGTTTCACCGTGCGGGTCATGCTAATAGTTCACTTTCCAAAGGAAATTCACTAAAAACAGGCCATGCTGCAGTGCGTGTAGCCCAACGCAACGTCCAGGCGTGGATAGGTGTGCTAAACATAGAGTTGTAAACATGTGATGAACAAACCTAACCTGTGGAATGTTTAATGAATGTTATTTTGTCTCGCGCTACATAATTTTGGGATGGTAAAATGGTGTACATAATAAATAATAAAACATACCGTACTGTTGTTGTGTCCCGGAATGTCGTAGTAATCATTACAAGGATGGAGAAAATGTGTGAGAGCCAATGTTTTCATTTCCAAGAGACCAAACTAAAGCGAATGCCTGATAAGAGCAATACACCGTAGTGAATTGGTAAAAGCCGTGAAGAATCACCAACCCCAGTTTGAATCCAAAGCACTTTTAATCCTAATCTGTTAAAGGCAGGCAGTGAAATAAGCTGTTACCACTATTATGTCAGGATTAACACTTACTTACTATTTCACCACCTTATTTATTCCTTCTTGGGCAAACGTGTTTACAATGCACCATCATACTAAGATTTTCATCCTCAAGTTCAAAAACTTCAGGGAAATGTCCTGATAATTTCCTGTAACTTCATTACGAACATGAAGATGACTGAGTTAATAAGTCTTTGAAAATCAGGAAGGACTTACAAATATTAAGTTACATCAGGTATTAAGAATAATAATATATTGATTCTAAATAACATTTCTTTTTTTTAATAAAGCTTTACACCTAAAAATCTTTCCTTAAAACGAGTTAAATAATCTATTTGAAAAATAGCAACATTTTTCATATAGCTTATTTAACTCGTTTTAAGGAAAGATTTTTAGGTTTAAAGCTTTGTTCAAAAAACAGAAATATGATTTAGAATCAATATATTATTATTCTTAATTCCTGATGTAACTTACAATTCGTTCTACTGTATTTTAAAATGTATAACAGTTCTAACAGTTGATCACAGAATGCACTAAGGATTAATTATTTCGATTGTAAACTACGGATCTAGGTCATCCACGCGCTTCTTACCAGCAATCACGGGTACGACTAATGCACACCCAATAAACAGAACTGTACAGTTTAATTATATACAAACAAAACAAAACTGAAAACCCCTTTAGCAAATTAGAACTAGAAAACAATTTATCTCTCGGAAAATTTGAATTAATTTTCGATAGTTATTTGTATTGGTTTTATTGAAAGCTCATGTAATTACTACTTGCATTGGTTGGCTGATTAGAATATTTACTGTTTATATTTCAAAGAATTAAGAAACGGTTTCAAGTTTACAGTTTTTTAAGCACAAAGTGGAACAGATATACAATAACCACGTTCTTCATAAAATGACTGCTGGTGGAGCGCAACCTTAAACTTTTAAGATAATATGTTTGACGGTTTTACATTTATAAAACATTTAAAGTAATCATATTAAAACATCTAATATACAGTCGAATTATATTCTAAATGATTCAGTGCATTAAAATATTATCATTTGTTATTTTAAGTTAGGCCCGGGATGGAATCAAGGCTGTTTCAGCGACTAACCAATCGAACTTTGTTAAATAAGATTTTTTACAAAGAATCAATTAAAAGCATCATGTGTCCCGGTTGTTTACTGCTTGTTTCCGCCAGTGACAGTTTTAAAAATACTGTTAGAAAACAACAGTCTAAGCCTCTCATAGTCATTTGGGCGCCGACGGAATCAAATCCGTGATCTCTTCACGTCCAAGACCCTAACCTTTAGTATTGTAAGATGCCCACCTTATGATATCTGACATACCGTAATAACACTGCTCACAATAATTTACTATACATTGCGATGCTCTAAAAAATCCCTAAATGTAAAAATTTCAAACTGTTGGTAAAATTTGTATCTACGATTAGAAAGAGATAATATTATGGGAAGTATTATGTAAAACTGAACTAAGTTTGGTTTAGTATGTAACATAAAATCAACATCAGATTTGTTGGATTTCGCAATATTTTCAGAGGAGATTTAAAGGTTGTGTGACTCAGTAAACTGTGTGAACGAAATGCAGCTTGTCTGTATTAAACTGTAGACAAGTATACAGTTCATCGATATTTAATTATTTATTTTTAGAATTTTTGTTATAATTTTATTTTTAACTATCTTTATCTTGTAAATAAATAAATAAATATATATATATATATATATATAAATATATGGAGCTCACCCACATCATATATTATTTCGCGATTGTAGTAGAACTATGGTTATTATAGACAGCCTTACCCGGCGCGATACGGTCTCAGGGCACAGATGAGAAGAGTCAGGCCGTGGGATGTACATGGCCGTGATGTTTTCTATGGCTACGACAGCAAATTAAATAATATCGTTACTAGTCTTGATTTGATATTTTAAAAGTTGTTTAACTATTAGTTTTAATATTAGGCCATACAATTAATAAACTATATGTATGTTAAAACAGATATAACTATAAACTTACGAATAAAACATATATTTTCTAATTGAGATAATAATAGTTCTATTATTTATTGTAGGATAAGGATTGTACAAAGCCGTTACATTGCAGACGACCACTACAATTTCCTTTTTTGATTCAGCGTTCTTCTTAATCTTCAGGCTTATTTATATATTTCAGTCAACTTTCTTATTTCCCCTAACATATAAAATTATTAAGAGTTTTTAAACTTTTCTCTAAGCAAATTCTCTAACGGTAAACTATTGCTTGGATAAATTATTATACTATTTGTTTAGTTATTTTTTGTCCTGAATAATTGAACCATTCAAAAAGAATGCAGTAAAATGGTGATCGAAATTGGTTCTGGTAAGGCATACAGTTTCCAAGAACAAAGTGAAATCTTGTAGTGCTCACGTGTTGCTGTAACGTGGATAGTTACTGCATAGTCCACGTCAACATTCCAGCGGCGCTGCACCTCCCACAGTATGCTGTGTTTAATGAACAAACCTCTAATGTTCGGTGTAAAATTACAAAAATCATGTTATGAAATCAAGACGTGTAATGAAGTATTTCACTATGGCCTAGAAAACTTATTTGCAGATTTTAGTTTGTTATTAATAGTACTTTGGGATGAATATAATAGAAAACAACGTGATTTGGAGGCCGTGCAGTCAGAATTAAGAAAGTAGTAAAGAGATCAGAGTAATTAATCTTTTTTTTTATTTCAACACAAACGGCATTTTCATTAATAGAGCGCACAAACGCTTTTAGGGAAAGCGGTCCAAACCCCTCAAACTTTTGTGGACTCCCCGGGATTTGAACCCTCGACCCCTCGAACCGAAGTCCAAAACGCTAACCGTTAGGCTAGGGAGATGCGAATTTATTTTAAATAAACGGTATCAGGAAACTGACACATACTTTCTCCCTTTTAGGCAAACTTTAATGAAAAAATAATTTTTTATTTTATAAATATAGAATATGATGTACAGATAAATGTTCAGAAAGTTTTCTATAATAGTTTTTTTCAGAAATATCCACCCAAGTCTCTTTTTGGGAGACACTATAGAGTCCGTTGATACACACAGTGATTTTGAGAGGGGAAATGCCCCCTTGTCCCCCCCAGGGTTAAATAGCAATATATTTCGAACATCCTCTGTTGTTCAATGCTAACGTGACCTGCATATCAAGTTTTAATGAAATCGATCAGTAAATAAGAGAGAAATAGTTATTTTTGTATTCCCCATAAGAATAACATGGGACAACGTACTGCGTATAAATTTAATATAAATACATTTAGCATATGTACGTAATAAGTCATTTAAGTGAGAAAATAAGGAGGGACCTTACCATATTTCTAGTCTTAAGAAATTCAGAACACTATAAGTATTTAGTTTAGTTAGTTCTAAGACATCTTGTTAATGATAAGACAATAACTTTTATTTTAGATTACCTCATCCAGTGAAACAGAGGCAGAATTTGTATTATAGGATGGAATAGGTGTAAAAAAGTTGAAAAGTAAAACAAAGATTTAAGTTTAGATAATTTGTATAATATATTAAATAAATTACGTTAATGTTTAAAACTTGAAAATAATTGTTATGTTTCTGGGTTTAAAGCACGGGTCACACAAAGATGGTACAGCGCTAGTTACTATTAAGGTTGAGGGGAAAGATAAAAGGTTACGTTCAATGGATAAACATATGCATGTCTTTTTAAAACGTATTAATTCTATAAATGAATCTAGTAGCCCGCTTTCAAGAATATATATTTTTTTGTTGCCCGGATCATACGGTCCTGTTTTAAGTGTTGCCACATACAATGCATTTTGACGAATGAATCTAGATTTCAACTAACTTGCTGGCATTCACCTTCTATTTTGTTATTGTTTACTATATTAGCGAATTTCCCCTATAGGGAAGAAGCTATTACCGTAGGTCTCATGGTAAGCCTTAAGCCCGAGACCATGATAACTTTTCGTTTTGAGGTCCCCAGATGCCAAAAACACCATTCGTTCAAATTGTTATATATGTGTGTCCGTAAGCACTATAACTCTCATAAAAAAGGTCCGATCTTAATGAAGTTTGGTACAAATATGTAAAGTACCATTTATTTGAACGAGATCGAAAACCAGACAAATCGCACCATCCTAAGGGGGGTTTTTTGGGAGTTTTGTACCCCAAAAATGGATTTTTTGGGGTTTTCACATGTAAATGTTTTTTAAATCAAATTTTAATTTATACCATTGAATTCAGCTTAAAAAAACAAACAATTCGGTATTTTGATCATTGAGCTACGTCAATTGGTTAGTGAGATATTAAAAGTTCTAAACACAGTGCGTTGTCCATTGTTATTCTTATGGAGAAAAAGAAAAATTGTATATCTTGGTTATTTATGAACATAAACTGACGAAACTTGGTATATCACTTCATCTGGTTGTGGTTTGTTGTAGTTTGTACAAAAAATCAATTTTTCGCCTATGGTTCCCGTAGCAGCAAACCTAGGTACTCGGTCCCTATGTTATTCTTATGGAGAGTAATAAAAATGTTATATATCGCTTATTTATGAATGTATATAGATGAAACTTGGTATGTGACTTCACTTAGATGGGTTATATTGATATTTGCATGAAAACAATTTTTTGTGTTCCTTGTTGCAGCAAACCTGCGTACTCATCCCTAATGTTTTTCTTATAGAGAATAATGAATATTTTAAATATCGCTTATTTATGAATATATTTCTTATGAATCCTGGTAAGAGGCTTAATGTGTTATTAAGACATATATATTCATTAGAAATTCGCTGAGTATGCAGGTTTGCTGCGACGGGGGTATTTTTTTACTATATACTACTGCTGAGTTTAAACCACTAAAATTAATAAATTTCATCATAAAAAGGGGGATTGTCCTAAAATTGACAAAATTAAAATTGTTTGGTCCTATAAATATTACTCTAATGGTTCATTGGCCTTTGTGTAGGCGCTGTTCATAGTTCCCCTCCATTGGATTTAAATCTGGAAATGTCTATTTGATTTTCATGCAGTATGACATGACAACCTTTTCATCAGTGTAAGTTTTAGCCCTTATGACAGAAGACTTAAACACATGAACTTTTTTATAGGTGTCAAAAAAATTAAAACAAGAAATAAAATAAAAGTATAAGTTAATAACTATTAACATGATAAACTAATAAATTAATGGGCGATTAATTATTTATAATTAGTTTCTGAACTTCGGAATAAAAATCTTAGACCAGTGCATCTGTTGACTCTGCATTAGTGTGATGTAAGATACAAATATAAAAACGTAAACGTTACTAAAACGTTGCCTATAAAAATAATATAATAAGACTTGAAGAAAAAGAATTAGTTGACAATTTCACAGCATGTGGGTTCTATCAGGGCTGCCCTCACCTTATGATTTTTTATAAATTAATATTAGGATGCTGTACAAATTTGACGAATTTGCATGTGATATATGGCGTAGTTCAGCGTCATTTCAGCGTACAAGTCTGCTAAGAACTATTAGCTAAAGTAAGTGATAATATTATACATTTGCTACTAATAGCCACTAGTTAAGCGTGACCGCTCGAACCTTTGTGTTGCTTGAACTAGCGACAGTTGATGTGGCCAGACTAACTGTTGGTCTCGGGCTTAAGTCATACGGTAATAACTTCTTTTGCAAAAGGGAAATTCGCTAAAAGTGTTGTATTATCGTCAAATGTAGATTTTATTTCTAAAAATGTCGTAGGATACTTAAACAGGTATTTATTATCAAGCATCTAGAGTTAAATTATATTTTTTTTTTAAATTTAATGCTTGTTCATCATTAACTTTTCAGTAACTAAAGGTTACTTAAAAATATTTATTTAATATATGAGTTGTATATTATTATTTAAAGAAAGAACAATAGTGAATTACTGTGGGTGGAGCGTTTTGCAACCAGATTAACCAACTAGCAGTTAGTGATGGAAGAACTAATAAGTAAAACGAATGAAAAAAGTATAATTTGAAAACTGCTCTGTTAGTAGAACTTGAACTTTCAAAAGAAAACACTAATTGCTCCGAAAACTCTTTATAAAAACAAGTTGTTCTAATTGTCTTGTTTTAATCAACAATTAATGTTGTGATCAATCTACATAATCATTACTTTATTGCCCCTATGCAGCGTTAACACTATTTTTTAAAGATACCTGTAGGATTTACAAATCTTATGTATGATATTGATCACAATTATAAATTCCATAAAACCAACATACTCTTTTAATCAACTAACTAAACGTAAATAAAAAAAGTTAGTTTTTAAATTGTTACTATGCTTTTAATGTAAATTATAGCAAAACCCAAGTTCAACCATCTATCAGTTGATGAAACTATTTTTATTTCCACTAACTCAACTTGTGATAGACAAAAAGTGATTTGTACAAAAACGAAAATCTGAATACGAACTTAGTGAAATTAAAGGGAAGTAAACGCACGATATTTTGGAATTATATAAAGATAGGGCGTGTAACAAACAGATCCGGCCTAATTTCCCTGACCTTTCGCTTCTCGACCTTCATCTCCGCGCTGGCCCAGTTACTTCGTCGTCTTGTCACATAGGTTTTACAAATATTATATTATTATTGCTGAAATGGTTTTAAGATAATTTTTATTTCATGCAAATTTATATACTTTTTTAAACAAGTAAATTATAATATAATTTTCAGACAATTAGTTTAGTAATGACGATTCTTTCTCAGATTTGTTGAACCGGTGTACTTTTATATTTTAACATAAACATGTTTAGTATAAATAAAACTTAGTTTTGAAAAAATAAACCTACTCATATGTTAAAATTTGAACATCAATAAGACTAACGCATTTAATCAATACTATAATGTTTTTCAACTACAACTTTAACTGAACTAATATAATAAAGTGTGCTAAACATTATACTTATGTATATTGGATGGTCCTAATCTTCTCCTCCGATGTATAAATCCACGCGATCTTAAATATTATATGACAGTTATTACATATAATTTATATAAAGATTGACGTTGTTTTCTTTCCATTTAAACACTAGGAAAGTTGATGTTACTCCATTCCCCTAACTAACTTATTTTAACTATGTTAAATTTGTTACCATCTCATTGTTATTTTTGTAAACCTACAATGTCACAGTTTTTGAACAAAAGTTGTTACTAACATATTTATTTTGTGTACATACGTGAGGTAGAATTTACCTGGAACGGTTTGATATTTGTTTAACAATTAAAGCTAAAGCGATACAAATTAGTATACAAACACTACTGATAAAAATCTCCTTTTTGAAGCAACAGTGAGTTTTTTTATTACATCAGAAGTCCACGAGGAGTGAGAAGAAAATCGTAAATGACAGCATAGCCGATTTGCGACAATAACTAATGTTACAGCAAGACCTTTAAAATAATGTATAATATGATCTATGCTCACCATAAAGTTTTCAAGGCTTCCTCTATCAGATGACCCTCAAGGGATGTCTGACGCATTTTATAATAAGCATAGACCACATTATACATAATTTTAAAGACTTTACATAATATTAGTCATTGCCAAAAACCGGATAGGGAAAGGTCCTTTATATCGAGATTAATAACAAATTTTAATATTCGCTATTAGTACTTAAATGTAAACTTTGACCGTCTACCATTTCTGACCCAGTGGTCCGATTGAAATCAAATTTGCGGCATTGTTTTATCCTAATAAAGATCTTTAATTTGAGGAGATACATCTCGACCTATGTTGTCATATAAGATTTTCTTCTTCCTCCTCGTGGGCCGTCCCCCTGATATGATAAAAACTCATACAGCAGTTGCTTAAAACAAGTAGATTCTTATGAGTAGTGTTTATATATACTAAGTTGCATTGCTTTAGCTTTAATGGTTAAAAAATATCAAAACGTACCAGGAATTTTCTGCCACACAAGTATACAAGTAATGAATCGCAATCAAAATGTTGCTAAATTTATAGTCCAGTAAAAATAAGAACGATATATCGTCAACCTGAGCAAATTTACAACAGAATAATTTGTAATGGAATATTCCTACAATCTAACGACATGACATATTAATTACCATCCGACACCAAGCTTGTGCCTTGTTTCGCTTTGAAAAGAATACTTTTTGAACCTAAGGTCCCAACAACACCGCTTGAGTGTACAATTAATTTTTTTTCGATGTCCTTGAACCTTTCACGTAGTTGCTTTTGTATTTCATCGATAACACCTCTTACCTCAGGTGGGTTCCTTGGCAGTAAGATCAAGTGGTCCGTTAGCAAGTTCACCACTGCTGATAGAGTTTCCCCCTCTAGCAACCCCTGTTATGTCTTTAAAATGTTTCAAGACCTCGACAACTTTCGCTGCAGCTATCCACTCATTTGGCTGTAGCAAGTCTAGATTGGTTTCTAAAAGGGCGAGAGTGGAAACTATAGTAAATTTTACTACCACCAAATCCTTTTGAGCATATCAAATGTAGAATTCCATCTTGCACGAGTTTGAGCTTAGGAAGGCCAAGCTGCTCTTGAATGCAGTGCAGTTTTTGAAGTGTTGTAGAGCTTCTCTTAAAGTGTTCTATAATAGCCTTGATTTTTACTAAGGTGCCCTTTAAGAAAGCTAGACCAGCTTGTAGAGTCAAGTTCAAACTTAATTTTTTGATTATTTGGACTTTACCTATCGCTTCTAGTGTTTAAAACTACACTAAGTAAGGTAACAAAGCAAGGAAACTCCTCCCGTTATCAAGTGAACCCTACTTACATCTAAATATCAAGTTCTTACAATTAACTAACCTAATTTTTTTTATTTTCTTTTTTGAGTCGAGTGCGCGATCCGATGGTGAGTGGACGTGAGAGTGAGGTTTCCCGTGTTTGTCGTCTGCTTGGAGGTAACGATGCAGAACAAGTAATGTATTGTCAGTTTTCCATTTGTTCGCGCATATAAATGTTGTGTTATTGTATTGTATTTGAATTTTTGTATATGTATTTGTTTTTTGTGTTATTGTAATTAAAATTTAAAAGAAAAAAGATAATAATAAAAAGATTTAGGTTAGTAAAAAAACATTCAGGCCTACTCCAGCTTGAATGATAGAGGACACATTCACTTCACGGCCTCAGTGTTTTCTGTCTAAATGTCTCTCAAGATTACTTGCGTTCCTATTCGTAATATTGAGTCAAGAAAACATTACAAACACCTTGCTTTGTTGCCGTCTTCAATAGTAAAATGGCTCCAAAGTCCACTCGTTTTCTCACGGGAAGCATGTTTTTATTGAAACTGTTGGCTGTAAATCCCAGAATTGTAAATTATTTGCGGATTGATATTTAGATATTTAACCGCTATAAACATGAAAAGCGAGGGAAACTGTTGACCAGAGAGGAATTATGAAATTGGAACGAAGGAACGGAGATTTGGTTGGGACGGGCTGGTGGCGTTGTAACCTTACAATTACTTAATTGTTCTAGTTACTGCCAATTCACCATACGCTACACTAATATGCATCCAAATAACCAAGCTCTCTGGTCTTTCTGTTACACAGTGTGCAGTCATTTATATTTAAAGGCACAGTATGCATTTAATACCCTGCACGAAAATAAAGGGACAACTGTAATTAATCTATTCAAATCAATGGTTTTGTTTGCCCCCAAATAGGTAGGGTATGTGTAACTTTGGAAAATAAACTGATTTACAGAATTTGGGCCAAGCAAAAGCAATACTTGTGCTGCAGGAAAACAATGGAAGGGGTATTTGTTGGAAAGACAACATTGTCCGGTTTGAAATTGGAACTGTATCCCCCCTCCTTAAACGAGTTTCGCGACCTCTTGATACCTTTTACGCTGTTCCTTAATATTTCTAAATGATTGCTAAAGGCTTTTTCCTACTCTCACCATGTTAATAAATGTTTAAACGACAAATAATTGTTCTAGTTACACAGAACAAGTTATTTAATATTTGCATAGAGTTATACAACTGTTGATTGTTGTAATTGACCATCTAAAATGTTTCAAGACTGTCTCATACTACTTATGGAAATAATAATGATTAATCGAATAACAACAAAACTCAATCATATTAAACCATTAAATAATAAATTTGTGTTTTAATTTAATTGAGACGAATTAAAGAAAATAACAGTAATATTAAACTACAATCATTTGAAGTAAACGACTTATTTTAATCCCACGATGTTATAATGAAAGTAAATTATTGTCTTGAACTCTCTTAAATTCAAACAACTAGAATGTTTCGTGGAGGATTTGTTGGCTTTTGATGCGATTTTCACAGGATTAATGTAGTACTTTTACACGAATCTACTAGTACATGGAGAAAGTATTGTTTTTAAATTGTCAATTTTTGATTTATCAATGGAAATATTCGTTTTAGTGCTCTTTGAACCCAAAAAGTTATTGTGAGGTATGTCAGTATTGATCATTACATATCCAGAGACCTATAGCCCCGATCAATATTAAATTTGGTATTTAGGTACTTATCTGCGGTGTCTTCACACATTTATTATTGTTATGGGTATATCCCCTAACAAAAATATATGGAAAAAACTATGTTTCCGCAAATATTTACCGATTACAATTTTTATTAATTAATTTAAATAAGAACAAAAATGTATTGTAAATGGTACTTTTTCCTGTATATGCGCATGTATCTTGATTTCATGTATATATTCTATTACAAAAACAGTTACATACACAAACATTTATTCCGTTATCCTGTTTGCGAGTTGATTTAATCCTGTTTATCTCAAGAAGATTGATGAAATGTTTCAATTAGTATTGTTTTTCGGCTTGTTTTCTTGCCGATCATTAATAGAGCTTGCTTGGAAGTAAATTAACTTCAAAAACAGACCATTTGTAAAACGTAACTAGCATGTATAAATGATCGAACAAAATTTTACCTTAATTTTGTTACAGTATTTTAGGCAAATCTTGAACAGATTATTAATTGATGTAAACGTTTTAATTGCAACACGACTCTTTATATTGAATTCAATTTTTACAGATTAGGTAAAGTTCAATTAGAACTATATTGCATTGTTTAAGAAAGAAATGTCTGTCAAACTATATCTAGATTTTTGTTAAAGTAAAAGTAACACTTAATGTTTTTGTTGGGCTGTATAATGTAGTTTTCACCTAGGAATATATTTTTGATCAAATAAAGAGATACGGCCCAATATCCGCGACTAAACTACGATCCGGGCCAAAGGAATCTTTATAAAACAAGGCTGACAAACATTACAATCGGTTATGTTTGCCAAGCTCCTATCATATGCGTGTAGCTCCTAAACAATGTATATCGACGTATACTATTGTAAGGTTTACAATTCTAACGGTTGAAAGAAGTTGATTGTGTATTAACTAAACATAATTATACAAAATATATATTTTGTCTTATTCTTTAGTATACTATATTATAGGTAGAGTGCCCAACAGTCGAGATGAGTCTGAACCCCATTTGCGTAGCTCAAAAAATCCTCGATTCAATAGCGAAAGGAGTTGTGTTTTTAATCCGATTGCTTCGTCTTCTGTATCTGCACCAGTGATAATATCGTCCACGTACGTATGATATCTCAAAACATGAGCAGCGTCAGGAAAGCCGTTTCCTTCATCAATAGCAAGTTGGTGTAACGTTCGTGTAGCGTGATACGGGGAGCTATTTATTCCATATGTAACTGTATTCAATTGATACGCGGACACAGGTTGGTTAAGGTTAGATCTCCACAAGATAAACTGAAAGTTACGATCATCAGGATGGACGGAAATCTGACGATACATCTGCCTCTGTCTGCTATCGCAGAAAAACAAAAATTTATGGCGACGAAAATTCAATAGTACGTCGCAAATGTTGGTTTACAGTTTACGGCCCGTTAATAAAAGGTCGTTTAGTGATGTACCTGAACTAGTCTTACAACTTGCGTCAAACACTGTACGTAGTTTAGTTGTGCTACTACTTTCTTTGAGAATTCCATGGTGAGGTAAAACGTAATGCGAATTTGGCATTAGGTTGGAATCACATTCGGACATGTGGCCAATAGTAAGATTGTCATCCAAGAATTCATGGTACAGTTCTGAAAACCGAGCGTTTGTGAAAACTTGCGTTCCATTGCGTGCAATCTAAGTTCTGCGGCATTTCGAGAAGTACCTAGTTCTGCCTATGAAGTTGTAAATGGTAGATGAACTGTGTAACGACCTGAACAATCACGTGAATGCGTAGCAGCAAAATGTGTGTCACACATATTGTCCTCGTGAGTCTGAGTAGAGCACATTTGTGGCTCTCCTTGATGCCAAAACTGTTGTATGGATAATTGTAAATGTGCATCGCTAATCGAATGAAGACATATGTTAATAGAGTAGATATATGAGTAGATGCGGGTCTAGAGACTGATAATGCGGGAGGAACCAGAATACATGGAGCAGTGCCCATAATCACGTATCCGAATTGAGTACCTAATACATGAGGCATGTTAGTTCTCACGAGAACTGTTCGCGTGTAAACAACTGTCGAAACACCGATCAATGTCATAAATGCATCCAGGGATGTGAAAGGTTGTGTCTGCAATATTGTAGGATTGTGTATATTTAAGGATGTCTGGTTACAACGGAATGCGAGGAAGGCCGACAATTAACTTATTAAGAATTAACATAGGCTGTGGCTCTGCGACTTTTGATTGGACAACAGTAGTGGGCATTTGAGGCTGCTAGACCGGAAGTGACGTCATCCGGTCACGTGACCGGATGCGCTGAGTCATTAAACACGTCATCTGAGCCTCAGCCAGTGACGTAGGCGGTTTTGTGACGTAATGGGGGAAAGGTTAAAGTTCAAGGTCACCGGGAGGTTATTTTAAAAAAGTACTACCTCGCACGCGTAAAATCCGATTGTGATTCGATAGTTTTCATTCGATAAAAATATCGAATGAAAAAATCGAATGAAGCAATCGAATGATACGAGTGCGAGGTAGTACTATTTCATGTATTACTTTATTATTTACATTTATTTGTATTTACAATAAGTTATGTTTACAATAGTTCCCCGTTGTTTGTCGTCATCGATGTTGTTGATCCGGACGAGTTGCGGCCGTCAGACGCAGTTTTCAAGTGTTGCGCTTGTTTGTCCAATCGGCCCATCCCGACTGTGTGTTCCTTGCCTATTTATGTGACTGCAGGGAACACACAGTCGGGACGAGCAGCTCGATGTTCACCGGTCGAGAGCCGGAGGTGTACTGGCTATTCACAAGCTAGCGTTGTAATCGTACTAAATGGTGGGGGTAAAAGTGTGGTGGGGCGGAGCAGATGGCGGACGGCAGATGGCAGGCGGCAGATGGTAGGCGGCAGGTGGCAAGTGCGCGGCAGATGGTTGCTACTCCATTCGCCGCCAAAGTAATGCAAGCCGTCGCCGTAATTCTTGTATTTTATCTTGACGGTTCATTTGATATGTTTTACATCTACATATGCAATAGCTGAAACACCTGCACTTACGACAAGCTTTCCCGTCAACTTGATCGCCTGGTATTTTAAAACATTGCAACTCGCAACAATATGTCTTCAAATTGTTATCGAAAAATAAATTGTTCATCGGTGGCACCGACATGTTAGCTGCAGCGTGTGTTAGACAAGACTGAGACTAACTTCACTGCTCCCTCTCTTTTATACCCCTTCATAAGTTAACCCTGAATGAAAGTTCAAGGTCATCCATTTGAATTTTTAAAAAAAAGCAACACAGCAGTATATAAAATAATATACTGCTATGTTGCTGTTCTTTTTTTTTTATTTTTTATTTTTTTTTATGTTATTCTTTCTTTATTAAACAAACATTTTACAATACAATAAGCTTAAGTCTAACATTGATGACTAGAAATACAAACAGAGAAAAACAAATAGAGACATTATGTACAATGATGCATGATGTGCAGAGTGAGTTCCGTCGAGTTGTTGCCGCTTACACCGTGTGATACCAAATACAACGTCCCCGGTTGAATATCTCGCAAGTCTTCATTTTGTAGCAGTTGAACAAATCGTTTTGGAAGAAATACTTGAAACTTCGGCTCATCTCCTGGAGTCATAGGTCCTTCGCACAATGATACTAGAATTGCTTCTCCATGTGTGGTTTCCACTTTCTTGATGCTATGAATAATGTAATGTCTTTGTTCTTTTAGTTCTGAACATTTTTTAGTTAGCAGAAGGTTCGATTTTGAGTGAGTGTTGAATTGATCAACCAATGTTTGTAGATATTGTTGTGATGCCATCTTCGTCAGTGGTGGTGTCTTCTGTGATGTTGCCTCTTCGGAGTCTCGAATAATACTCGTGATGAAGCGGTGTTGTCTCCTCGTATTTATAGGCCCCGCTACCCCCACCACATTTCTGTTCTCCGCTACCCCCACCACATTCCTGCATTTGTTTCAAGAAAGCAGCCAAACGATATGCGTTGTACAATGCACAGTTTGTTTGACCGTGTTTAAGATCTTTTGCAGTGACACAAATATTACCGAGATTAATGTTAAAGTCCTTACTGATAGTTATATCGAAAACATTACCGTGCGTATACTTTTGTATCCAGTTCTTTTTTTCTAATCCTCTTGTGTATATATGTGAATATTGTTTACAAAAGTTAAACATAATACTGTGCAGATTACTGTAGCTTATAAATCCTTCATACCAATGTATGTGATGAAAGTAGTTTGTTATCCATTTGTTTGTACTTTTTGCTTTGGTGTTAAGTTTGTTAAAAGAAAAAGGAGCTTCAAACGTGAATGGGTAGGCTACAAATGTAAGCAAGTCTAAAATTACTAATTCCTTGATAATAAACCTATCGTCATTATTTCGAAATGCTTGAAATTCTATTACACAAGGCTTTACACTCACTTCTTCATCCCCTCCGCTCATCATGGCACCTAGCGATCAACTAAACTGTTTTCCACACCACGGTAGGTTAAATACCAGGCCGTACAGTTGCAGGCGCGTTGGTGTATATTTAACGTGGGCACCGTCCCCAATAGGCCTACCCCACGTGTGTTCTTCTTTACTAAGTCAAACTTTAGTCTTTTTTAACTTCTTCTTCTTGTGTTTCGTTTTCTTCTTCTTCTTGTTTCTCCGTTTCTTCTTCTTCCTGTGTTGTTTCTTCTGTAGCTTCTGTAGCGATTTCTACAAGTGGTTCAAAATCCTTTAACTTTCTCCACATGCAAACTTCATGAGGTATTCTATTAAAAATAGATGTATCCACAGGTCCGTACACGATGGTGCTATCAGGTTGTTTTTCCAAAGTATCGACCAAATATTCTTTAATAATAGCGCTTGCAAATACCAACTGTCTCATGTACCTTGTAATAGGTTCTGTTGCGTAGTTTAAAACGTAGAATTCTTCACGTGACAGTAGAATCTTATTTTCATGTTGAGTCAAGTCTCTAATTCGCACTTGTAGTTGTCCGCGATGTTTAACAATATCGATTTCATTGTCACAATCCAAAAGTCGAATATGTGTTTTCCTTCCACACAAACTGTTAGTTAAATAACATTCTATTAAATGTACATGTTTCAAAAATGACTCCCAAGCATTTTGCGAAAATAAAACCTTTTTTGTTCCATGGTGTAGTATTACTGTAGGGGAATAATCCAATGATTTCATCAATCCAACTGATACACTTTTACTGATGCATGCTGAGATGGGGTAAAAGATTCGCAGAAAAACTTCAGTTAAAATGTGAGGAGGAATATTTTCTTCAACTTTCTTCTTCCTCTTTGGTACTACCTTTGATGGGTCTGCATTAATTTCCTCCTCTCTATCTCTTTTACCAAACTTTAAAAATGCAGTTATTTCCTTGATGATTTCTGCTTCACTAGTATTATCACGTTCCAATAACGGTGCTACCTCTGCATCACCTTGTACAACAGATGGAGAACTCATTTTGTAGAAGATGTTACCCATGCGCCGATAGACGATCAACTGAAGACCTGCATTGCTGCTCCGCTATTTATAGGTTAGCGACAGTGGCGGTGCCGGTGGTGGTACAGCGTTTTACAATACTGTCTTTACAATACCGGTCAACGGTGTGTATGTAACAATTTTATCGTGCAAAATTAAACAATACGCAGATGTATTTGCAGGTACGTTTTCTTGAAATTCCATTTCTATTTTTATATCAACACTAGACGATTTTACAGATTCATTTTGTTTGGAACAATCAATTACAACAATCGGAGCTTTCGATTCAAACTGAACGGGAGATAGTAGAGGTGTATTTGTTTTGCCGTAATATGAATTTTGGAACCTAGCGTACATGTCGTATAAAACACTGTATCTTTTCTTATCAAAAGAAATATTAAAGTTGTCGTAGGGAAAGAATTGTGAATTCAGGAACACTTTACAGTTTGTTAATTTACAATGGTCAAATTCACCAGCATTTTCAGTTATTATACTTTTCTTCTTCGTTTGTAATCCAAATATTACATATCTCGCTTTTTCCAAATGAGTAGAAGTTTTTACAGTCCATGTATGTCGTTGTGTTGTAGGTAAAACGGGGTATTCATGAAACTCCCAGCTTCTGAATGGCATTACAATGTCTCGATCTGATTTTAACTTTCTTAATAATGTAATCCTGTGTTCATCATTTAGTCGCACATGTGGTACTCTCCAAACAATCTTGTCTAATGTTAATTTCCAGTCTAAATTGGCATCAGTTGTTCCAGTAGCTGCTTTAATAATATCTTTATCGTTTGATGATCTTAATAAAACTAGTTCTTGTTTTACATTTATTATTATTCTTCTGTAGTCTTCAGCAAATCCTAGGAGTAATCTTAAAGGTACGTAGAAATCAAAGTTTCCCGAAGAGTCAGGAGCGATTGTACTTTTATCTGGTGCAACCCATCCTGCAACAGCTAACAGATTCTTCTCATTTGGTGTTAAAGACGCTAATCCTTTCAATGTACTGGAAATTCCAACCTTTTTTGTTGAATCGACTGTAACTCCTGAAATTTCATATCTAATCTCGTCAAACAAAAATGCCATAGGATTATTTATGAACGGAACAGTGGTTCCAGCAGTACCATCATTTTTTGTTACTTTTCCTTCAATATACTAGGAGTACGCTCTTATATCGCGTATAAGGATTGAGTGATCGCGTAAAATACCAAAAAAATGTTTCAATTGACAATATACCTCATGGGCCCTCCATTATAACTGCAGCTTGACAATGACACACAAATCCAGAACATGACAAACAATGAGGCCTGAAATCTGTCAATCAGTCAGACAAAGTGCATATGAAGTAGTTACTCACCCCTCAGTCTCACTGAGGGCTGTATCATCTAGGCCCTCATAATAATATTAGCTGAAGATTTTGATAAAATATAATATGTTGGCGGCAATAAAGGTCCCCAATCAGTGAGAGCACGTGGTTTAAAAGTAGTTATTTACACTTTGGTTCCACTGGAGGACCCATCAGGATATTTATTTTATTGTAGCTTAAAATTGCTGTAAAAATCTATAAGTATAAGTACAGAACTTTATGAACAATACGTTTTAAAATTAGTCAATTGGTTTTGAATGCCAAAATATTTTAAACTCTAATCCAGAGGTTTTAATGTAACACATTAACCTTACTGGGGGGAGGGGGGCTGTGCCCCCCAGGCCTCCCATTGTTATTGTAGCTTGATACGGTTGTTCAAATACATAGGCAACCTATAAATGCAGAACTTAAAAAACAATAAGGCTTAAATCATTCAATTTTTTTTTAAGAAGAATAAATTGCCTCATTTAAAAAAGAAAAAAAAGTAGTATCTTATGTTAAATATAATCTAGGAAGAAATTAAAACTCTTTGACCCACTTCTTAGAATCCACGGGTCATTGTGTCAAGGTCCAAGATTTTGTATACACCTTAATATATAAATACCCCCGTAGCAGCAAACCTGCGTACTCAGCAAACTTCCAATGCATAAATATGCATATATATGTATCTTAATGCCACATAAAGCCACATATCAAGTTTCATCAATATACTTTCATAAATAATGTATGACATTTTAATTATTCTCCATAAGAATAACATGGCGGCTGAGTGTGCAGGTTTGCTGAAGCAAGGAACTCTAACAATGGGGTTTTACACAAATATCAATATAACTCAAGTAGGTAAATTGTTTTTTTTGTGCAAAAAATAATGAACCATAACCAGATGAAGCCATATACCAAATTTCATCAGTTTATGTTCATAAGTAAGCGAGATATACAATTTTTATTTTTCTCCATAAGAATAATATTAGACAACGTACTGTGTTTAGCACTTTCAATATCTCAGTAACCAATTGACGTAGAGCAATGATCAAAATACCAAATTGTCTGTTTTGTATGCTGAATTCAATGGTACAAATTATAATTTGATTTAAATAAAATGAGATGTGGAAACCCGAAAAAACCCATTTTTGGTGTACAAAACCCCCCGAAAACCCCCTTCGGATGGTGCGATTCATATGGTTTTCGAACTCGTTCAAATAAATGCTGCTTTACACATTTGTACTAAATTTCATTAAGATCAGACCTTTTTTACGAGAGTTATCGTGCTTACGGCCACTTATATATATAAATTGGAACGAGTGGTGTTTTTGGCATCTGGGGACCTCAAAATGAAAAGTTATCATGGTCTCGGGCTTAAGGCTTAACATGAGACCTACGGTAATAGCTTCTTCCCTATAGGGGAAATTCGCTAAAAGAAAAATTGTATATCTCGCTTATTTATGAACATAAACTGACACAATTTGGTATATGGCTTCATCTGGTTGTGGTTTATTGTTGATTCCACAAAAAACAATTTTTCACCAATGGTTCCTGTAGCAGCAAACCTAAGTACTTGGTCCCCATGTTATTATTATGGAAAATAATTCAAATGTTATATATCGCTTATTTATGAATGTATATGGATGAAACTTGGTATGTGGCTTCGCTAAGATGAATTCTATCGATATTTGCATAAAAACCCATTATTTTATGTACCTTGTTGCAGCAAATCTGCGTACTAATCCCCAATGTTATATTTATGGAGAATAATTAATATATAACATTACACAACGTACTGTGTTTAGCACTTTCAATATCTCAGTAACCAATTGACGTAGGGCAATGATCAAAAGACCAAATAATGTGTTTTTTTAAGCTGAATCCAATGGTGAAAACTAAAATTTGTCTTTTAAAAAAATTAAATGTGCAAATTTCTAAAAACCCATTTTAGTGGTCCAAAACCCCCCAAAATACCCCTTCGGATAGATTGATCTGTCTGGTTTTCGAACTTAAGTCATAAAGTTTGCTTTAGACATGTATACCAAATTTCATCAAAATCGTACAATTCTTACGAGAGTTATCGTGCTCATTTGTCATTCATTCCTTTGTAATATATATATATTTATATATATATATATATATATATATATATATATGCAGTAGAACCTCGCTAATTCGAATTTCAGGGGAAAGACAATATATTTTGAATCATGGGAAGTTTGAAATAAAGAGGGTTTGAATTATAGAGGTCATAATAAATAAAATTTGAATTATGGAGGTCCCTGTTTTAAGTATAGAGAGATTGAATTATAGAGGTCAAAATAAAATTCAAACTATAGAGGTCCAAGTTTATTTTTTAAAAGCTAGACAGAATAGTGTAGTTCAAACACATCTCTTGGACAAAATACTCAACAGGCGTGTTTTTTGTCCTGAATTCGAATTACAGAGGCTAACGGTAACGCAGTTCGAATTGTAGAGGTTGACTTCGAATTTTGGAGGTAACAGTTCGAATTACGGCAACAAAATTTTAATTGTAGAGGCTCGAGTATATACAAATTCAAATTTTAGAGGCTGCATTAAGCGTAAAAATCACTTTTTATTATCTGTATATTATTTTTCAAATTTTAGAGGTTTTCTGAGGGGATCAGACAAACATTACTAATTATAGAGGTTTTTGAATTATCGATGTTCGAATTAGCGAGGTTCTAATGTAGTTTTGAACGAATGGCGTTTTTGGGGTCCGGGGACCTCAAAAGGAAAAGTTAACTTAGTCCCGGGCCTAGTTCTTACCATGCCGACTACGGTAATAGCTTCTACCCTATAGGGGAAATTTGGTAAAAACAAATTTGAAAATTTAAAAAATAAAATTGGTTTTATGGAGTTTTAAATCAAAACAAAAGAATCATAACAGCTGTTTATGATAAATAAGTGAACTGTCAAAGTATATAGTGAACTCGCTTTGCTCGCTGGGGGCTCCGCCCCCAGACCCCCGCTTGGGGTCGCTCCAGTTGTTATTATTGGTCAATGACCCTTCAAGTATTTTTTACATAGTATACTATTTAGATTCATTATGGTTAAATCCACTCTAGATGTTTTCATTGTTCAATAGTTCTATAATTTGTTTATACTCTACCATGTGAAAGTTGCTTTGACAGTTTACTGGATATTTGTTTACAGCTGTTACGATTTCTTTTGTTTTTATTTGAAACTCCATAAGCCCAATGTTAAAATATCCAATTTTCAAGATCAAACTTAGTGGTTTTAAAATTTAAAATTGTATATTTTGGCAATTTTACCGGGGGTTTCAAGGTACAGTAGAGTCTCACAAACTCGACTCCCGATAACTCGACACTCTGGGAAACTCGACACCTCATTTACTATACAGTACATGCATTACAAGACTATATATTTTGGAAACGAGGACAGTTAGTTATTAATTCTCAATTTTTAAGTATTTATCTAATTTTTATATTGTCCTTAAGTTTGTAATACAGTAACATTATACATTTATAATATAATGTGTTTAAGTAAAATCTAATACAGTAAACAATTTACAGCTAAATAATGTGTTTTCCTCCCCTCCCAATGTAATTCTGGATAACTCGACATTCCACAAACTCGACAGGGTCTTAGTCCACATTGTGTCGAGTTTGTGAGACTCCACTGTACAAGCTACCTGCTTGCTAAATATCACGTTTCTAGTTCGCCTGGAAATGGTCTAGAATTCTTATGTCTGGTGTGTTACACATGGGGCTGTATATATATTAGACAATTATTGTAGTTTAAGTATTAACATGTGATTACCTCAAAGCAGTGAGTAAAATAAGCTAAAATCATAAAATGAAGATTACATTAGAATGGCAATGTCATATCCAAAATTAATCAAAGGGACATTGAGCTATAATAACAACTGCAGTGACCTTAAATATCTCCAGAAAAGAGAAAAATGAGCTAAGAAAATCTACTCATAAGTTGCGGGATGTGATGAAATATTAAGTCATCTAAACAAACTGACAGACCTTCCCCGAGCAAAGCCCGGCCTTCGGGTACTACTTTAACAACAACAACATGAGTATTACTTTGAACATTAACTCACAGATTATAAACTGCTGTTATTTACTTTGTTTAGATTTTAAACTCTATAAGCCCAATGTTAATTTTTTTAACTTTTAAAATTAGTTTTTTCTAATTACCGTATTTGATTTGTCCTGAGGATGAGACCTGTCTAGAACATATTTTAAAGTAGTTTGATGTGTTTTCAGAGAAGTACAAGTATTAATGAAATAGGCTATGATTCAATGAAATGATCATTTTTCAAGTTTTTAATTTGTTTATAGGATTGATTATACTGGTAGCCTATTTAAATTATATACTTACTCATTTTACGTTAGTTATTTTTACATTTAAAAACATGCTAGGGGGCCATACACATATTAACATAACACACTTAAGGGGTTGGAGGGGGTATGGCGTAGCGTTATGTAGGGGAGGGGTTATGTAACTCACACATATCAACCCTAATAGCTGGCGCACTCCCACATCTATTGTTAATGTTATAAAACTTTAGTAGTGGTGAAACCAGAAAGAGACCCCAGAATCGGCGCTTTTTTCCCATGTTATTCTTATGGGGATCAGTTTTTGCACCGACGCCCGATCCTACCCTACACAAATTTTCTTTTTGGCCCCTGCCTTATTTTCCCCCATTTAAAATTTGCATTAATTTTAATACATCCTTTGCAGAAATCCACGAATTCAAAAATAACTCCACACTAAATAAACAACACATGTAAACAACTTAGAAGTTATTGTATAGTAGTGGATAAACACCGGTTTAGCATCACTTCCGGCGCTTTTTCCCCATGTTATCCTTATGGGGATCAGTTTTTGGACCGACACCCGATCCCGCCTATAGAGCTCCCGCCTGCTGGCCTATATTAAATATACCCTTGCCTTAAATATATTGTCCCCATCCCCATCCCTCCTCTATATTTTTAAAAATTAATTTTCAAATTCAGGCTAAAAACTATCTTTGGTGTTTACTGTCCGATTTGTCTGCAATTTGGATATGTTATTGTCCTAGGCAAGTGTTTTAATAAATTTCACTTACATTTCCCAAATTCACTATAACGGTCAAATTAAAAAATATTTTTTGAAAAATACTATAGTGCCAATTGCCACCTTCTTTATTAACTGTCCGATTTGTCTTCAATTTGGATATGTTATTGTCCTAGGCAAGTGGTTTAATAAATTCCACTTACATATCCCAAATTCACTATTACAGTCAAATTAAAAATTATTTTTGAAAAATACTGCCAACTGCCAACTTCTTTATTAAATGTCCGATTTGTCTGCAATTTGGATATGTTATTGTCCTAGGCAAGTGTTTTAATAAATTTCACTTACATATCCCAAATTCACCATCACGGTCAAATTAAAAAATATTTTTGAAAAATACTGCCAATTGCCAACTTCTTTATTAACTGTCCGATTTGTTTAAAACTTGGATATGTTATTGTCGTAGGCAAGTGTTTTAATAAATTACACTTACATTTCCCAAATTCACTAATTTCACTTCACTTAATTTTGGTTTAGACCATGTTATAGAGCTTAAAAAAACAAATAATATTGTATTTTGAATTATTAACCTAGGTTAAGTGGTTGCGAAAAAAAATCCAAAAAACATGCTCATAAAATCTCCCATGTTAATCTTATGGGAAAAAGGTTTTTGGCTTTTCCTCAGTTAATTTTACTTTAAACTTCACATTTTCTTTTACCAATCACTTCAGCTCCACAAAACAATCATTTTGGTGTTTAAATTGTGATTCTACGTCAAACCGTTGCAGAGATATTCAAAGTGCTAAACACAGTACGTTGTCCAATGTTATCCTTATGGAGAATAAATAAAATTGGATATCTTGATTATTTATTAATGTATATTGATGAAATTTGGTATGTGGCTTCATGTTGTACTGGTATATTGATAATTGCACAAAAAATAAATGTTTTGTTGATTGTCCCCGTAGCAGCTAACCTGCATACTCAGCCCTAATGTTATTCTTATGGAGAATAAGTAAAGTTTTATATCTCCCTTAATTATGAACATAAATTAATAAAACATGGTAAGTAGCTTCACCTGGTTCAGTTATATTGATAATTGCATAAAAAAATCATTTCTTATCTTCCTCGTTGCAGCAAACCTGCGTACTCAGTCCTAATGTTATTCTTATGGGGAATAAATAAAATGTAATAAATAACTTATTTATGAATGTATTTTTGTCAAAATTGGTGAGTGGCTTTATGTACTAGTGAGAAACATATCCATGCATTGGAAATTCGCTGAGTACGCAGGTTTGCTGCGACGGGGGGTATTTTTATAATGAAAACTATAGCCAGGCTATCTTTGCCGCTTCAAATAAAGGGTCTTTTAAGTCCCTTATATGAGGAAATAAGTTAAATTCAAATTATACGGTGCACCTAAAATGATACAGTATAAGGTGACGCGATACACATCATATTGCCATAGCCTATCGTGATATGTGACTGTATTGCACACCAAATTTGTTAAAAATGTATTCTTAAATATTAAATCTCACATAAAAACAATTCAGTTGAGCACTTTAAGCCTGTAAGTAGATTTTTCATTTAGGCCTACATTTCTCGCTGGACTTCATTCCTGTTTTCAAGTGTAATTAACTAGGTGCTATCACTAATGCAACTAGCTACATGTAATACAATGGAAGTCATGCTCTAGTTGAGACAATGGAAAGTCCTCAGTCAAAAACTGTCGCAGCGACGACTACGCGCAGTAGAAATGTTTGGCAGGAGAATTGTCACAGCCCCCCACCCTGCAGCTGAGGGGGGGGGGGGTTGTTCTCACTCTGCACATATTAACAGCAGGTCCGCTAACTTCCAGCATACAGTTTAAAATTATGGGTCCCTTATAAATTATGTGTTATGGACGTCAAATTAGAGTAACCTAATGTAACCCAACCGCCGCAGCGCGCTACATAAGTTTTTAGTCCTGCATAAAACTGTTATTGTTTACTTTTCATTTATAATTCAATAAGTTATGTTCAACTTTTATTCAATCAATGCTTTTCAGTTTACAAGGTCATGAAAAAAATTTAAATGTACTCTTTGAATTACTTAATTAGTTACGTAAGAACGTAAAATTATGTTCAAAGCGTCCAAAGAATGGCAAGGTTATGGTTTAAAATGGTCATATTTTATGAGTATACGACAATTTTCTTATATGTCTGTTGGCATCACTGATGGGGAGGGAGCAACCTTAGTCAAAGGGCGTGGTCTAATAGTACAGTAATGGTTGCGGCAGGGGTATGAACTCCATGAATGTACCACTCCACCAAATCTTTAGGACTGCTTGGAGTCGTCGCTGCAACACTTCCTGACGTGTCCAATTCTGCGCTCCCCTCTGGGTCATGCATGTGGTGTTTTTAGAATGGAAAAGTCTCAAAACTTTTTGCATTTCTAACTGCTTCCCCCATAAGGCCAATACTTTCAACATCCGTCCTGTGTTATTTGTGAATATATATTTTTAAAATTTAGAAAAAATGATGTGCTGGTGGTTATCTAGCAATTTCAGTGACAACATTTTCGATTTGCATTTTAAAATTCGATAGAAAAATAGAAATAAAAAATAAATTTGAAACTTTGCTCACTGAAATCGCTTTGTTATTTTTTTTCCTCCTGAAAAAAGCTATAAATCAACAACATCCGACCACCCATTGAGGCTGGATGGAACTTGAAAGAATCATTGCTCTTATGGGTTTAGGAATATACATGGATTAACTGGTACCCCGTCTTAAAAGATCTTGAATTTGAATTGTCAATGATAGCCTTGCTGTAGTTTCCATCTCTATATATAATTCCGTAAGTCAAATTTTTGTAAAGAAATTGTGAGTGACTGGATGGCCGTAGAAGGATGGGAGGGGTATCATTTTAAAGGTCTTGACGTGAATTTTGAGGGAAAACTATTCATTTTTCTTATTTTTTTACCATAAATTTGCAACAGAATAAAACTTTTCCCATTAAAACAACATGGGGTTTAATTTGTTTACATTTTTTGAAATTAAAACAGCTGTGCCACAGAGTTAAATTAGCCTTTGATATTGATACCAGCTGTACTTATTCAGTTTGTTTACTTTTAAACTACAGCAATGTATAGTTGTTTAGGAATGGACATTTTATTAAAAACATAAGACAGTATAATAATATTATATTATAATGCTAGAAAATCAGTGCTTATTTATAAATGACCAATGAAGGTTGATAAAAAATTTATGTATTTTGGTTTTTTAGGGGCTTTTGCCCCTACAAGCCCCTAGTTTTAATAAAAAACCATTGCCGCAGGCAGTGATTTGTTTTGTGGCTTACACAAAACAACTTAAAAAACTAAAGATGTGGGTAGCACTGCGCAGTACTGTATCAAGTCATGATTTTACGCTCTAAAACAACAAAAAACATAGGTTTAAAGCAAACTTACTCAAAATACGCTATGTATTTATTAGTGAATTTCCTATGGAAAGTGAACTATTAGCATGACCCGCACGGTGAAACTTAAGCCCGGGACCACCATAGAAGTTCCTAACGTGACCCCCTAAACACGTTTTGGGGGGGTCGTTCAAAATTTTATATTTATATATATGTATATATATACGTTTGCACTCTAGCGGTCACATTTTTGGTCCGATTTACTTCAAATTTGGTAGGGACGTTTCTTTCTATAATTAGTTGGACAAGTTCATTGGTCAAAACAATCGAAAAACTCTAAACCCCTTTTTGGCGATTAATCTTTTGAATTTTGAGTTTTTGGGCCCAGAAAGGGTTAGAAAAGCCCCGGATGTAAATTTAATGCATGTAAAAATATGGTAATTAATGAGGCGAAAGTTTTAAGCCCTCTCTCGTCATTCTAGCATAAATATTTACGGAGTTATTAAAGTAAATGTGTATCGACTAAACACAGTACGTTGTCTTAAGGGGGTTTTGCATTAGAAAAGCCTGTTATTCATTTGTTGGTGTACTTTTCTCATCCCCAACAACCTCACACTACTTTCAAGCCTGACTGGATCCTCTCCTAACCTTATAATGTGCAAAATCGTATTCCCAGCATTGCAGGTAAATATAACCAGGAGCATCAGAACAGGCAAAAAAAATCAACATTTTCAGATTTCAATAAAAATTGAAATAAATGTCTGTGTTTACACTGATTTTGAGTTTTAAAAGTTTTTTATATGGAAATTCACATCCCTCACCTCAGCGTGCTGCGTGCGAACTCGTTTTTAGTTTTACTGTTAGTAAAATAGTATGACGGAACTAACTAACTGTAACCTTGATTAAGATCAATTAGATAAGCTTTTAATTGTGAAAGTTAGTAGTGGTGAAACCAGAAAGAGACCCCAGAATCGGCGCTTTTTTCCCATGTTATTCTTATGGGGATCAGTTTTTGCACCGACGCCCGATCCTACCCTACACAAATTTTCTTTTTGGCCCCTGCCTTATTTTCCCCCATTTAAAATTTGCATTAATTTTAATACATCCTTTGCAGAAATCCACGAATTCAAAAATAACTCCACACTAAATAAACAACACATGTAAACAACTTAGAAGTTATTGTATAGTAGTGGATAAACACCGGTTTAGCATCACTTCCGGCGCTTTTTCCCCATGTTATTCTTATGGGGATCAGTTTTTGGACCGACACCCGATCCCGCCTATAGAGCTCCCGCCTGCTGGCCTATATTAAATATACCCTTGCCTTAAATATATTGTCCCCATCCCCATCCCTCCTCTATATTTTTAAAAATTAATTTTCAAATTCAGGCTAAAAACTATCTTTGGTGTTTACTGTCCGATTTGTCTGCAATTTGGATATGTTATTGTCCTAGGCAAGTGTTTTAATAAATTTCACTTACATTTCCCAAATTCACTATAACGGTCAAATTAAAAAATATTTTTTGAAAAATACTATAGTGCCAATTGCCACCTTCTTTATTAACTGTCCGATTTGTCTTCAATTTGGATATGTTATTGTCCTAGGCAAGTGGTTTAATAAATTCCACTTACATATCCCAAATTCACTATTACAGTCAAATTAAAAATTATTTTTGAAAAATACTGCCAACTGCCAACTTCTTTATTAAATGTCCGATTTGTCTGCAATTTGGATATGTTATTGTCCTAGGCAAGTGTTTTAATAAATTTCACTTACATATCCCAAATTCACCATCACGGTCAAATTAAAAAATATTTTTGAAAAATACTGCCAATTGCCAACTTCTTTATTAACTGTCCGATTTGTTTAAAACTTGGATATGTTATTGTCGTAGGCAAGTGTTTTAATAAATTACACTTACATTTCCCAAATTCACTATTACAGTCAAATTAAAAAATATTTTTGAAAAATACTGCCAATTGCCAACTTCTTTATTTACTGTCCGATTTGTTTAAAATTTGGATATGTTATTGTTGTAGGCTAGTGTATATGCACCATCCACATTTTACAAATATTACGGTCAAATTAAATAATATTTTTGAAAAATACTGCCAATTGCCACCTTCTTTATTAAATGTCTGATTTGTCTTCAATTTGGATATGTTATTGTCCTAGGCAACTGGTTTAATAAATTCCACCTACATATCCCAAATTCACTATTACAGTCAAATTAAAAATTATTTTTGAAAAATACTGCCAATTGCCAACTTCTTTATTAAATGTCCGATTTGTCTGCAATTTGGATATGTTATTGTCCTAGGCAAGTGTTTTAATAAATTTCACTTACATATCCCAAATTCACCATCACGGTCAAATTAAAAAATATTTTTTGAAAAATACTGCCAATTGCCAACTTCTTTATTTACTGTCCGATTTATTTAAAATTTGGATATGTTATTGTTGTAGGCTAGTGTATATGCACCATCCACATTTTACAAATATTACAGTCAAATTAAAAATTATTTTTGAAAAATACTGCCAATTGCCAACTTCTTTATTTACTGTCCGATTTGTTTAAAATTTGGATATGTTATTGTTGTAGGCTAGTGTATATGCACCATCCACATTTTACAAATATTGCGGTTAAATTTTAAAAAATTTGGAAAAATACTGCCAATTGGCAACTTCTTTATTTATGGCCTGATTTGTTTAAAATTTATATATGTCATTATTCTAGGCTAGTACACACCATCCACATTTGACAAATTAACTATAACGGTCAAATTTAAAAAATATTTTGAAAAATATACTAACAATTTCAAACTTCTTTATTTACTGTCTGATTTGATTTATTTTCGGATATGTTATAGCGCTTATATAGGTAACAAGACCACACTACCACACAGTTTATTTATTGTTTATTTTGCTGTAATCCCAAAACTGACTTTGCTGTTTATTGTCCGATTTGCCTACACTTTGGATATTGTCCGATTGTGTCCGATTGGATACCTCCCGTCGAGGTATCAAATTACATCATCCGCATTCCCAGACAGGAGGGCGACGCGACGGTTATTTGTGTGAACACCTGCCTCGGTGCAGAGTACTTGAAGGGGGGTGTATCGATACACCCCCCTTTGCAGTATATGTTCAAAGCATTGCAATTATATTCTCCTCAAAATTTACATCAGCATTTATTGTCTGATTTATTTTCGGATATGTTATAGCCCCCAACTATTATATCTAAAATTACAATATTATTTCCACCTATAATACAGTTGTTTGTTTTGCCGCAACCTAAAAACTAATATTGGTATTTGTGTTTTTACAAAACTATATATTGTAAATTACTACCAATAACTCCTTTATTTACTTTTCGACCTGTTATATCCCCCTATATCTAAATTTACCATATATTTTTTTTCCATTTTAGTGCTGTTTTGTCGTAACCAAACTTTGACTGCAATATATTACTGGCCATTGCATAAGTAAATACCCCATTTCCAAATTCACTATTACGGTTGGATTAAAAAAAATAAATACAAGCTTATTATATACATCCAGCTGATAAGTAATATATATCTACAATTATGGTCAGAACAAATTTTGGATATGTTTTAAGCCAATGCAACAAATAAATTTTTAAAACCCAAAACAACTAAACACAAAACACCAATCTTTCTTTGTGCTTGTTTGGAGTAGTCTTTATTTTATCCAACTTAATTTTGTAGTTAAAATCAAACTTCCCACATTCTAGCTCCCTTTCCAGTGGTTGGAGACATAAAGGTTACGAATATTTTCAAACTGTACGATATATCTTTTTCTACCCCTATGTTGGACTTGTTTAATAGCGCACCACATTCCAAATCCTCCAGTCTACTACATTCTTTAAATTTAACATTGCCTTTAATATCTTGCATCTCTATGTCTTCTTGTCCATTGTTACGGAAACTTAGGTTTTCTATTTTTGGAATTGCCATAAAACGTTGCGGTTCCGTTAGTGTTAAAGCTTGCAAGTGGCTCGTTGGTAGGTAGATAAATAATGTCCAAATCACCACTGTATGGCAACACGCTATAACCTTGCCTATTCTTATTTATCTCTATAAATACAGTTTTACAGACACCTTTAACATAGTATACACCCCTCCATCCTTTTCTGCCAACACTCCCACAAACTTGTTGTTTACTACAAACGCATACACTATATAATGTCCATAATGCTCGCAAGAAGTAATCTTTTAATTTATCCTCTCTTTCCCTTCTTTCTTTAGCCAACTGTGCATTCCTCTGCAACAGTATTTTCCACATATTCCAATGTCTTCTAATTCCAGTTTCCTCTTTTTGGAACAACTCTCTAAGAAAGGCTTGGAAAGTGGCTCTATTTCTTTAATAGTGTATGGGTACAGTTTATTGGTCCGGCTTCTTAAAACGTAGGGAGTAAGGTTAGGACTTTCCAAATTGATGTGTTTAGGTATAGTGGAGAAAGGTGTATTTGATGTGCCCCCAGATTTGATGTAACACTTATGCTTTACACTTACGACATCCTCCTCTATTACCTCTACATAGTTAGTTGGTAAACAGTTAAAGCTAAATGCAGATAGAGCATACTTTATTAACTTTTCCCTTTGTGTACTATCTTTTGGCAGTTTTAGTTGTACTCCAGTTAACTTCCCCCAATATGCATCGTTAAACACTAAACAACAACATCTTATACAGAGGTACAGCATAGAATGGAGCATTTTGAAAGTACCGTTTGTTGTCTTCTATTAGACTTAAACAATCTCTTAAAGGTTCAAACCCTTTACCAAAACCTCTACAATAGATTGTTGCCTCTAACCTTGCCATTCTCTCTAGTTTAGACGAGAACGTTTCTTTTAGGTTTACAAAGTTTATTATATGGTTTCCTATACTTTTAATTACTCCAGGGCTTGTAATCTGGCATATAAATTTATTATATATTTTTACCCTGCTATTTACATTAAACCATGTTAAACAGTCTTTACTAACATTATCTACAATAACATTATGGGGGTCCATTCGCCCCCCTGGTAGCAAAAGTTTTCTGTAAGATATTGGCACATTTCCTCTTTATTAAATATTCCAACCAAATCTAGTGTTATATCGAAATCCATAAGATCTTGCAGTATCTTTGGAAGGTCTTCCAACAAATCCTTAATTTTAACATTTGCAAGCTCAATTTTATAGGGAATTGCTATAGGATCATCATACTTTTGTTTAATTTGGTCAATATCTTTCTTTATTATTTGTAACACACCCTCGCTTTGGGAGAATGGTAGTTTGGCCACAACACCATGTCGAGCTAAAGAGAACTTTTTAAATATTCCTCATAAGTAGCTATTAAACGAGCCACATATTTCCTTCTTAACTTTAAATTTATTCCGAACGTCCCCATCACAATCCGTAACATTGGTTATCTTAACTAACATTATGTTATCACAAAACGCATCCGTTATAGATGTTAAGTTATTTAATTTTGGTTCACCCTCGCAATAGTTTATATTACCTATGTCTGTAAGAAGGTTATTATTATGTAGATTTTCTAATAAAAACCATATACCAAATCTTTCGCTAGTAGGTTTAATACAATTCCCCAATAAATGGCTAACAGAGTACATTTCTTTTATACAAAAGTAGCGGAAACATGTAAACAGGACAGATTACACCATAGGCATATAGAGGTTGTAAATATATATTGTATATAAACATAGGCGAGCGGTAAGTGTAACATGTAAGTGGACACCCACATGCAAATATGGAATACCCACTATTAATATAATTCCAAATTCGACTAAATAAGTTTATAGTCTCAATATAATTAACATATTAACATTAGTACCCAAATTGTCGAAATTCTATAATTCTATTCTTAGTCCTTGTATTAGGTTTTGTACTATTAAACCCAACACCCCCCTGCAGTAGAGTAATATATGTATTTAATACAGATACGCACATTCTACAAGACCCATACATCTGTTGTATAAGCAGCAGAATAGACGTCTCATTGTGTTGTTGTAAAGTAAAACATAAATTGTGCTGGATACAACCGGCCAGATATTAGACAGGAAATGTGTTGGAAGTGTATTGCCAAAGACAAACACCACATAGTGCATCATGTAATCAATCTATTACTATTTAGACAGTATTGGTACAACATCCGATATATTAGCCAAACCCACAATCAAACTTGGAAAACAAACAGTAAAAGATAAATATTATAGTAACAGAAATAGTAAGAGTATAAGGACATAGTAATATTTAAAGTTTATAAAACAACACAAATGCAGAGACACAATAAATAACACACTCCAACACATTTGGACACAGGCACAAATACTGGTTTACATCCATTTAACACAACTTTACACGTTCTGTCAACCGACACAAAAATAGTTTGTAAATTGTGTAAGAAATATATGTAATATAAACAAATTTAACACAATCATAACATTATTCACAATGTTATGATTGTGTTAAATTTGTTTATATTACATATATTTCTTACACAATTTACAAACTATTTTTGTGTCGGTTGACAGAACGTGTAAAGTTGTGTTAAATGGATGTAAACCAGTATTTGTGCCTGTGTCCAAATGTGTTGGAGTGTGTTATTTATTGTGTCTCTGCATTTGTGTTGTTTTATAAACTTTAAATATTACTATGTCCTTATACTCTTACTATTTCTGTTACTATAATATTTATCTTTTACTGTTTGTTTTCCAAGTTTGATTGTGGGTTTGGCTAATATATCGGATGTTGTACCAATACTGTCTAAATAGTAATGGATTGATTACATGATGCACTATGTGGTGTTTGTCTTTGGCAATACACTTCCAACACATTTCCTGTCTAATATCTGGCCGGTTGTATCCAGCACAATTTATGTTTTACTTTACAACAACACAATGAGACGTCTATTCTGCTGCTTATACAACAGATGTATGGGTCTTGTAGAATGTGCGTATCTGTATTAAATACATATATTACTCTACTGCAGGGGGGTGTTGGGTTTAATAGTACAAAACCTAATACAAGGACTAAGAATAGAATTATAGAATTTCGACAATTTGGGTACTAATGTTAATATGTTAATTATATTGAGACTATAAACTTATTTAGTCGAATTTGGAATTATATTAATAGTGGGTATTCCATATTTGCATGTGGGTGTCCACTTACATGTTACACTTACCGCTCGCCTATGTTTATATACAATATATATTTACAACCTCTATATGCCTATGGTGTAATCTGTCCTGTTTACATGTTTCCGCTACTTTTGTATAAAAGAAATGTACTCTGTTAGCCATTTATTGGGGAATTGTATTAAACCTACTAGCGAAAGATTTGGTATATGGTTTTTATTAGAAAATCTACATAATAATAACCTTCTTACAGACATAGGTAATATAAACTATTGCGAGGGTGAACCAAAATTAAATAACTTAACATCTATAACGGATGCGTTTTGTGATAACATAATGTTAGTTAAGATAACCAATGTTACGGATTGTGATGGGGACGTTCGGAATAAATTTAAAGTTAAGAAGGAAATATGTGGCTCGTTTAATAGCTACTTATGAGGAATATTTAAAAAGTTCTCTTTAGCTCGACATGGTGTTGTGGCCAAACTACCATTCTCCCAAAGCGAGGGTGTGTTACAAATAATAAAGAAAGATATTGACCAAATTAAACAAAAGTATGATGATCCTATAGCAATTCCCTATAAAATTGAGCTTGCAAATGTTAAAATTAAGGATTTGTTGGAAGACCTTCCAAAGATACTGCAAGATCTTATGGATTTCGATATAACACTAGATTTGGTTGGAATATTTAATAAAGAGGAAATGTGCCAATATCTTACAGAAAACTTTTGCTACCAGGGGGGCGAATGGACCCCCATAATGTTATTGTAGATAATGTTAGTAAAGACTGTTTAACATGGTTTAATGTAAATAGCAGGGTAAAAATATATAATAAATTTATATGCCAGATTACAAGCCCTGGAGTAATTAAAAGTATAGGAAACCATATAATAAACTTTGTAAACCTAAAAGAAACGTTCTCGTCTAAACTAGAGAGAATGGCAAGGTTAGAGGCAACAATCTATTGTAGAGGTTTTGGTAAAGGGTTTGAACCTTTAAGAGATTGTTTAAGTCTAATAGAAGACAACAAACGGTACTTTCAAAATGCTCCATTCTATGCTGTACCTCTGTATAAGATGTTGTTGTTTAGTGTTTAACGATGCATATTGGGGGAAGTTAACTGGAGTACAACTAAAACTGCCAAAAGATAGTACACAAAGGGAAAAGTTAATAAAGTATGCTCTATCTGCATTTAGCTTTAACTGTTTACCAACTAACTATGTAGAGGTAATAGAGGAGGATGTCGTAAGTGTAAAGCATAAGTGTTACATCAAATCTGGGGGCACATCAAATACACCTTTCTCCACTATACCTAAACACATCAATTTGGAAAGTCCTAACCTTACTCCCTACGTTTTAAGAAGCCGGACCAATAAACTGTACCCATACACTATTAAAGAAATAGAGCCACTTTCCAAGCCTTTCTTAGAGAGTTGTTCCAAAAAGAGGAAACTGGAATTAGAAGACATTGGAATATGTGGAAAATACTGTTGCAGAGGAATGCACAGTTGGCTAAAGAAAGAAGGGAAAGAGAGGATAAATTAAAAGATTACTTCTTGCGAGCATTATGGACATTATATAGTGTATGCGTTTGTAGTAAACAACAAGTTTGTGGGAGTGTTGGCAGAAAAGGATGGAGGGGTGTATACTATGTTAAAGGTGTCTGTAAAACTGTATTTATAGAGATAAATAAGAATAGGCAAGGTTATAGCGTGTTGCCATACAGTGGTGATTTGGACATTATTTATCTACCTACCAACGAGCCACTTGCAAGCTTTAACACTAACGGAACCGCAACGTTTTATGGCAATTCCAAAAATAGAAAACCTAAGTTTCCGTAACAATGGACAAGAAGACATAGAGATGCAAGATATTAAAGGCAATGTTAAATTTAAAGAATGTAGTAGACTGGAGGATTTGGAATGTGGTGCGCTATTAAACAAGTCCAACATAGGGGTAGAAAAAGATATATCGTACAGTTTGAAAATATTCGTAACCTTTATGTCTCCAACCACTGGAAAGGGAGCTAGAATGTGGGAAGTTTGATTTTAACTACAAAATTAAGTTGGATAAAATAAAGACTACTCCAAACAAGCACAAAGAAAGATTGGTGTTTTGTGTTTAGTTGTTTTGGGTTTTAAAAATTTATTTGTTGCATTGGCTTAAAACATATCCAAAATTTGTTCTGACCATAATTGTAGATATATATTACTTATCAGCTGGATGTATATAATAAGCTTGTATTTATTTTTTTTAATCCAACCGTAATAGTGAATTTGGAAATGGGGTATTTACTTATCCAATGGCCAGTAATATATTGCAGTCAAAGTTTGGTTACGACAAAACAGCACTAAAAGGGAAAAAAAATATATGGTAAATTTAGATATAGGGGGATATAACAGGTCGAAAAGTAAATAAAGGAGTTATTGGTAGTAATTTACAATATATAGTTTTGTAAAAACACAAATACCAATATTAGTTTTTAGGTTGCGGCAAAACAAACAACTGTATTATAGGTGGAAATAATATTGTAATTTTAGATATAATAGTTGGGGGCTATAACATATCCGAAAATAAATCAGACAATAAATGCTGATGTAAATTTTGAGGAGAATATAATTGCAATGCTTTGAACATATACTGCAAAGGGGGGTGTATCGATACACCCCCCTTCAAGTACTCTGCACCGAGGCAGGTGTTCACACAAATAACCGTCGCGTCGCCCTCCTGTCTGGGAATGCGGATGATGTAATTTGATACCTCGACGGGAGGTATCCAATCGGACACAATCGGACAATATCCAAAGTGTAGGCAAATCGGACAATAAACAGCAAAGTCAGTTTTGGGATTACAGCAAAATAAACAATAAATAAACTGTGTGGTAGTGTGGTCTTGTTACCTATATAAGCGCTATAACATATCCGAAAATAAATCAAATCAGACAGTAAATAAAGAAGTTTGAAATTGTTAGTATATTTTTCAAAATATTTTTTAAATTTGACCGTTATAGTTAATTTGTCAAATGTGGATGGTGTGTACTAGCCTAGAATAATGACATATATAAATTTTAAACAAATCAGGCCATAAATAAAGAAGTTGCCAATTGGCAGTATTTTTCCAAATTTTTTAAAATTTAACCGCAATATTTGTAAAATGTGGATGGTGCATATACACTAGCCTACAACAATAACATATCCAAATTTTAAACAAATCGGACAGTAAATAAAGAAGTTGGCAATTGGCAGTATTTTTCAAAAATAATTTTTAATTTGACTGTAATATTTGTAAAATGTGGATGGTGCATATACACTAGCCTACAACAATAACATATCCAAATTTTAAATAAATCGGACAGTAAATAAAGAAGTTGGCAATTGGCAGTATTTTTCAAAAAATATTTTTTAATTTGACCGTGATGGTGAATTTGGGATATGTAAGTGAAATTTATTAAAACACTTGCCTAGGACAATAACATATCCAAATTGCAGACAAATCGGACATTTAATAAAGAAGTTGGCAATTGGCAGTATTTTTCAAAAATAATTTTTAATTTGACTGTAATAGTGAATTTGGGATATGTAGGTGGAATTTATTAAACCAGTTGCCTAGGACAATAACATGTCCAAATTGAAGACAAATCAGACATTTAATAAAGAAGGTGGCAATTGGCAGTATTTTTCAAAAATATTATTTAATTTGACCGTAATATTTGTAAAATGTGGATGGTGCATATACACTAGCCTACAACAATAACATATCCAAATTTTAAACAAATCGGACAGTAAATAAAGAAGTTGGCAATTGGCAGTATTTTTCAAAAATATTTTTTAATTTGACTGTAATAGTGAATTTGGGAAATGTAAGTGTAATTTATTAAAACACTTGCCTACGACAATAACATATCCAAGTTTTAAACAAATCGGACAGTTAATAAAGAAGTTGGCAATTGGCAGTATTTTTCAAAAATATTTTTTAATTTGACCGTGATGGTGAATTTGGGATATGTAAGTGAAATTTATTAAAACACTTGCCTAGGACAATAACATATCCAAATTGCAGACAAATCGGACATTTAATAAAGAAGTTGGCAGTTGGCAGTATTTTTCAAAAATAATTTTTAATTTGACTGTAATAGTGAATTTGGGATATGTAAGTGGAATTTATTAAACCACTTGCCTAGGACAATAACATATCCAAATTGAAGACAAATCGGACAGTTAATAAAGAAGGTGGCAATTGGCACTATAGTATTTTTCAAAAAATATTTTTTAATTTGACCGTTATAGTGAATTTGGGAAATGTAAGTGAAATTTATTAAAACACTTGCCTAGGACAATAACATATCCAAATTGCAGACAAATCGGACAGTAAACACCAAAGATAGTTTTTAGCCTGAATTTGAAAATTAATTTTTAAAAATATAGAGGAGGGATGGGGATGGGGACAATATATTTAAGGCAAGGGTATATTTAATATAGGCCAGCAGGCGGGAGCTCTATAGGCGGGATCGGGTGTCGGTCCAAAAACTGATCCCCATAAGAATAACATGGGGAAAAAGCGCCGGAAGTGATGCTAAACCGGTGTTTATCCACTACTATACAATAACTTCTAAGTTGTTTACATGTGTTGTTTATTTAGTGTGGAGTTATTTTTGAATTCATGGATTTCTGCAAAGGATGTATTAAAATTAATGCAAATTTTAAATGGGGGAAAATAAGGCAGGGGCCAAAAAGAAAATTTGTGTAGGGTAGGATCGGGCGTCGGTGCAAAAACTGATCCCCATAAGAATAACATGGGAAAAAAGCGCCGATTCTGGGGTCTCTTTCTGGTTTCACCACTACTAACTTTCACAATTAAAAGCTTATCTAATTGATCTTAATCAAGGTTACAGTTAGTTAGTTCCGTCATACTATTTTACTAACAGTAAAACTAAAAACGAGTTCGCACGCAGCACGCTGAGGTGAGGGATGTGAATTTCCATATAAAAAACTTTTAAAACTCAAAATCAGTGTAAACACAGACATTTATTTCAATTTTTATTGAAATCTGAAAATGTTGATTTTTTTGCCTGTTCTGATGCTCCTGGTTATATTTACCTGCAATGCTGGGAATACGATTTTGCACATTATAAGGTTAGGAGAGGATCCAGTCAGGCTTGAAAGTAGTGTGAGGTTGTTGGGGATGAGAAAAGTACACCAACAAATGAATAACAGGCTTTTCTAATGCAAAACCCCCTTAAGACAACGTACTGTGTTTAGTCGATACACATTTACTTTAATAACTCCGTAAATATTTATGCTAGAATGACGAGAGAGGGCTTAAAACTTTCGCCTCATTAATTACCATATTTTTACATGCATTAAATTTACATCCGGGGCTTTTCTAACCCTTTCTGGGCCCAAAAACTCAAAATTCAAAAGATTAATCGCCAAAAAGGGGTTTAGAGTTTTTCGATTGTTTTGACCAATGAACTTGTCCAACTAATTATAGAAAGAAACGTCCCTACCAAATTTGAAGTAAATCGGACCAAAAATGTGACCGCTAGAGTGCAAACGTATATATATACATATATATAAATATAAAATTTTGAACGACCCCCCCAAAACGTGTTTAGGGGGTCACGTTAGGAACTTCTATGGTGGTCCCGGGCTTAAGTTTCACCGTGCGGGTCATGCTAATAGTTCACTTTCCATAGGAAATTCACTAATAAATACATAGCGTATTTTGAGTAAGTTTGCTTTAAACCTATGTTTTTTGTTGTTTTAGAGCGTAAAATCATGACTTGATACAGTACTGCGCAGTGCTACCCACATCTTTAGTTTTTTAAGTTGTTTTGTGTAAGCCACAAAACAAATCACTGCCTGCGGCAATGGTTTTTTATTAAAACTAGGGGCTTGTAGGGGCAAAAGCCCCTAAAAAACCAAAATACATAAATTTTTTATCAACCTTCATTGGTCATTTATAAATAAGCACTGATTTTCTAGCATTATAATATAATATTATTATACTGTCTTATGTTTTTAATAAAATGTCCATTCCTAAACAACTATACATTGCTGTAGTTTAAAAGTAAACAAACTGAATAAGTACAGCTGGTATCAATATCAAAGGCTAATTTAACTCTGTGGCACAGCTGTTTTAATTTCAAAAAATGTAAACAAATTAAACCCCATGTTGTTTTAATGGGAAAAGTTTTATTCTGTTGCAAATTTATGGTAAAAAAATAAGAAAAATGAATAGTTTTCCCTCAAAATTCACGTCAAGACCTTTAAAATGATACCCCTCCCATCCTTCTACGGCCATCCAGTCACTCACAATTTCTTTACAAAAATTTGACTTACGGAATTATATATAGAGATGGAAACTACAGCAAGGCTATCATTGACAATTCAAATTCAAGATCTTTTAAGACGGGGTACCAGTTAATCCATGTATATTCCTAAACCCATAAGAGCAATGATTCTTTCAAGTTCCATCCAGCCTCAATGGGTGGTCGGATGTTGTTGATTTATAGCTTTTTTCAGGAGGAAAAAAAATAACAAAGCGATTTCAGTGAGCAAAGTTTCAAATTTATTTTTTATTTCTATTTTTCTATCGAATTTTAAAATGCAAATCGAAAATGTTGTCACTGAAATTGCTAGATAACCACCAGCACATCATTTTTTCTAAATTTTAAAAATATATATTCACAAATAACACAGGACGGATGTTGAAAGTATTGGCCTTATGGGGGAAGCAGTTAGAAATGAAAAAAGTTTTGAGACTTTTCCATTCTAAAAACACCACATGCATGACCCAGAGGGGAGCGCAGAATTGGACACGTCAGGAAGTGTTGCAGCGACGACTCCAAGCAGTCCTAAAGATTTGGTGGAGTGGTACATTCATGGAGTTCATACCCCTGCCGCAACCATTACTGTACTATTAGACCACGCCCTTTGACTAAGGTTGCTCCCTCCCCATCAGTGATGCCAACAGACATATAAGAAAATTGTCGTATACTCATAAAATATGACCATTTTAAACCATAACCTTGCCATTCTTTGGACGCTTTGAACATAATTTTACGTTCTTACGTAACTAATTAAGTAATTCAAAGAGTACATTTAAATTTTTTTCATGACCTTGTAAACTGAAAAGCATTGATTGAATAAAAGTTGAACATAACTTATTGAATTATAAATGAAAAGTAAACAATAACAGTTTTATGCAGGACTAAAAACTTATGTAGCGCGCTGCGGCGGTTGGGTTACATTAGGTTACTCTAATTTGACGTCCATAACACATAATTTATAAGGGACCCATAATTTTAAACTGTATGCTGGAAGTTAGCGGACCTGCTGTTAATATGTGCAGAGTGAGAACAACCCCCCCCCCCCCCCTCAGCTGCAGGGTGGGGGGCTGTGACAATTCTCCTGCCAAACATTTCTACTGCGCGTAGTCGTCGCTGCGACAGTTTTTGACTGAGGACTTTCCATTGTCTCAACTAGAGCATGACTTCCATTGTATTACATGTAGCTAGTTGCATTAGTGATAGCACCTAGTTAATTACACTTGAAAACAGGAATGAAGTCCAGCGAGAAATGTAGGCCTAAATGAAAAATCTACTTACAGGCTTAAAGTGCTCAACTGAATTGTTTTTATGTGAGATTTAATATTTAAGAATACATTTTTAACAAATTTGGTGTGCAATACAGTCACATATCACGATAGGCTATGGCAATATGATGTGTATCGCGTCACCTTATACTGTATCATTTTAGGTGCACCGTATAATTTGAATTTAACTTATTTCCTCATATAAGGGACTTAAAAGACCCTTTATTTGAAGCGGCAAAGATAGCCTGGCTATAGTTTTCATTATAAAAATACCCCCCGTCGCAGCAAACCTGCGTACTCAGCGAATTTCCAATGCATGGATATGTTTCTCACTAGTACATAAAGCCACTCACCAATTTTGACAAAAATACATTCATAAATAAGTTATTTATTACATTTTATTTATTCCCCATAAGAATAACATTAGGACTGAGTACGCAGGTTTGCTGCAACGAGGAAGATAAGAAATGATTTTTTTATGCAATTATCAATATAACTGAACCAGGTGAAGCTACTTACCATGTTTTATTAATTTATGTTCATAATTAAGGGAGATATAAAACTTTACTTATTCTCCATAAGAATAACATTAGGGCTGAGTATGCAGGTTAGCTGCTACGGGGACAATCAACAAAACATTTATTTTTTGTGCAATTATCAATATACCAGTACAACATGAAGCCACATACCAAATTTCATCAATATACATTAATAAATAATCAAGATATCCAATTTTATTTATTCTCCATAAGGATAACATTGGACAACGTACTGTGTTTAGCACTTTGAATATCTCTGCAACGGTTTGACGTAGAATCACAATTTAAACACCAAAATGATTGTTTTGTGGAGCTGAAGTGATTGGTAAAAGAAAATGTGAAGTTTAAAGTAAAATTAACTGAGGAAAAGCCAAAAACCTTTTTCCCATAAGATTAACATGGGAGATTTTATGAGCATGTTTTTTGGATTTTTTTTCGCAACCACTTAACCTAGGTTAATAATTCAAAATACAATATTATTTGTTTTTTTAAGCTCTATAACATGGTCTAAACCAAAATTAAGTGTTTTAAAAATTTTAGGGTAAAAACTGCAAAAAACTGATTTTTGGAAAATTTAAAACCCCCATAAACCCCCCTTCCCATGGTCCGATTTTTCTGGTTTTCGAACTTAAAGTCATAAATGTCAGTTTACACATTTGAGCCAAATTTCATCGAAATCGAACGTTTTTTACTCAAGTTATCGCATTCACGGACACATATATAGATATATATATATATATATATATATATATATATAGATATATATATACATATATATAAATTTGAACGAATAGTGTTTTGGACATCTGGGGACATCAAAACAAAAAGTTATCATGGTCTCGGGCTTAAGTCTTACCATGAGACCTACGGTAATAGCTTCTTCCCTATAGGGGAAATTCGCTAATTCCCTATAGGGGAAATTCGCTAAAAGCCTGAATTACTTTCTTTGAAAACTTTGTAAAACAAACTTTTTTTGATTAAAAGTCCAGCAAACTGTTTGCTGTGTGTGTGTGTGTCCGTGAGCACGATAACTCTCGTAAAAAAGATCCGATTTTGATGAAATTTGGTTTAAACGTGTAAAGCAACATTTATGACTTTAATATCGAAAACCAGCCAGATCGCTCCATTGGAAGGGGTATTTTATGGGGGTTTTGCACCCCAAAAAATATGTTTTTTGAATTGTTTACATATAATTTTCTAAATCGTCAAATTTTAGTTTTTCCCATTGGATTCAGCTTAAAAAATACACAATTTGGTATTTTGATCATTTCTCTACGTCAATTGGTTACCGATAGATTGAAAGTGCTAAACACAGTACGTCGTCTAATGTTATTATTATGGAGGAAAAGAAAATTGTTATATCTCGCTTATTTGTGAACGTATACTGACGAAACTTGGTATACAGCTTCATCTCGTTGGGGTCTATTGATATTTGCTAAATACCCCCGTAGCAGCAAACCTGCATACTTAGCGAATTTCCAATGCATATATATTTATCTTAATGCCACATAAAGCTACATACCAAGTTTCATCAATATACATTCATAAATAAACAATTTATGACATTTTAATTATTCTCCATAAGAATAACATGGCGGCTGAGTATGCAGGTTTGCTGAAGCAAGGAACACAAAAAATGGGGTTTTATGCTTATATCAATATAACTCAACTAGGTGAAGTCACTTACCAAATTTCATTAATTTATTTTCATAATTAAGGGAGATAACACGTTACTTATTCTCCATAAGAATAACATGGGGCTGAGTACGCAGGTTTGCTGCTATGGGAGCCTTTGTCAAAAAAATGTTTTTTTGAGGAAATATCAATGGTCCACAACCAGATAAAGCCGTATACCAAGTTTCGTCAGTATATGTTCATAAATAAGCGAGATATAAAATTTTTATTTTCCTCCATAAGAATAACATTAGACAACGTACTGTGTTTAGCACTTTCAATATCTCGGTAACCAATTGACGTAGAAAAATTATCAAAATACCAAATTGTGTGTTTTTTTAAGCTGAATCCAATGGGAAAAAATAAAATCTGACTATTTCCAAAATTATATGTAAAAAATTCAAAAAACCCATTTTTGGGGTACAAAACCCCCCCAAAATACCCCTTCGGATAGAGCGATCTGGCTGGTTTTCGAACTTAAAGTCATAAATGTTGCTTTACACGTTTATACCAAATTTCATCAAAATCGGATAATTTTTACGAGAGTTATCGTGCTCACGGACACATATATATATATATATATATATATAGATATATATATATATATATATATATACAGTTTCGAACGAATGGTATTTTTGGGGTCTGGGGATCTCAAAACGAAAAGTTATCATGGTCCCGGGCCTAGGTCTTACCAGCCGACTACGGTAATAGCTTCTTCCCTATAGGGGAAATTCGCTAAAAAAAATATTTTTTTCCAACGGCTCCCCTAGCAGCAAACCTGCGTACTCAGCCCCCATGTTATTCTTATGGAGAACAATTAAATGCTCTGTCTCCCTTAATTATGAACATAAATGAATAAAAACTGGTATACGACTTCTCCTAGGTGAGTTATATTGATATTAGCATAAAAACCCATTTTTTGTATTCCTTGTTGCAGCACACCTGCGTACTCAGCCCCAATGTTATTCTTATGGAGTATAATTAAAATTGGATATATCGCTTATTTGTGAATATATTGTTATGAAACTTGGTAAGTGGCTTTATGTAGTATTAGGACACTTATATCTCCATTGAAAATTCGCTGAGTATGCAGGTTTGCTGCGACGTGGATATTTAGTATGTGGTTTTAAAAATCATGGCAACCCTATCACATGCCAAACATATTACAAGCCATCTTGTAAAACTGCGTGTTTCGATCTGTAAAAATGGTGTGATCCTTTGAAATAAATAAATCCCAATCATATAATACCCCCGTAGCAGCAAACCTGCGTACTCAGCGAATTTCCAATGTATATATATATGTATATATATTAATGCCACATAAAGCCACATACCAAGTTTCATCAATATACATTCATAAATAAACGATTTATGACATTTTAATTTTTCTCCATAAGAATAACATGGCGGCTGAGTACGTAGGTTTGCTGAAGCAAGGAGCACAAAAAATGGGGTTTAATACAAATATCAATATAGCTCATGTAGGTAAAGCCATATACCAAATTTCATTAATATATTTTCATAATGAAGGGAGATAACACGTTACATATTCTCCATAAGAATAACATGGGGCTGAGTACGCAGGTTTGCTGCTACGGGAGCCATTGGTAAAAAATTGTTTTTTTGAGCAAACATCAATGGTCCACAACCAGATGAAGTCGTATACCAAGTTTCGTCAGTATACGTTCATAAATAAGCAAGATATAAAATTTTTATTTTCCTCCATAAGAATAACATTAGACAACATACTGTGTTTAGCACTTTCAATATCTCGGTAACCAATTGACGTAGAGAAATGATCAAAATACCAAATTGTGTGTTTTTTTAAGCTGAATCCAATGGTAAAAACTAAAATTTGACTATTTCCAAAATTATATGTAAAAAATTCGAAAAACCCATTTTTGGGGTACAAAACCCCCCCAAAATACCCCTTCGGATAGAGCGATCTGGCTGGTTTTCGAACTTAAAGTCATAAATGTTGCTTTACACGTTTATACAAAATTTCATCAAAATCGGATAATTTTTACGTGAGTTATCGTGCTCACGGACATATATATATATATATATATATATATATATATATATATATATATACAGTTTCAAACGAATGGTGTTTTTGGGGTCTGGGGACCTCAAAACGAAAAGTTATCATGGTCCCGGCCCTAGGTCTTACCATGCTGACTACGGTAATAGCTTCTTCTATATAGGGGAAATTCGCTAAAATTAAATTAGGTATTTCCCCCTCCGTTAACTTGTGTTCAAAATATTAAGCTCTTTTTAGCGAATTTCCCCAATAGGGAAGAAGCTATTACCGTAGTCGGCATGGTAAGACCTAGGTCCGGGACCATGATAACATGATAACACAACGTTTCAACAGTGACGCGATACCACTTCAGCCATATCGTGAAATGTGACCATATTGCACATCACTACTCCATATTCTTCTCAAGTGGCACACCTATTTGTTAAAAATGTCATCAGCATATAGGCCTATACATACTATACACCTAAAATCAGTTCAGTTAAGCCTGTAATCAGTGTTTATACTCTATTTTCATTTAATTTAGATTATAAGTGCATTAATAACAACTATCAAAAGAATATTTGTATCATTTCCGTTAATTAACAAGCACAACCTTTTTGGCTTTCCATTTATTTGCTACTGTTCACAACATATTTCTTATCACCAAAGAAAACACCAAACAATTTGTAATAGCCTGTGTCTATTTAGTTATTTTGAAGTTTTAAAAACAATTGGTACTTTGGTATTATACGGATGCCACTATTTTTGGAGGTTAATTTTTACCGGATACAAAGGATAACTACATAATTCGAAAAACGTACTTTTATTGACTTACTGTAAAAATTTTACATCATTCTGATGAGCGGTCTTTGTGTTGTGCCTCCCAAAAGCCAGCGATGTCCGCTAGGATCGTGTTGAATGCGTCGCCGCCGCTAGCAGCCACACCCGATCACCACATGTACTCCGCAAAATATACAGCGCGCTGCGGCAGTTATGTTAGGATGGGTTATCATAAAAATACGTACGGTTTCCTCTTCATTTCGAGGTAAATCCCACACCAAAAGAACGTCACTCATTATGAAAACAAATGTAACGTAGTGCACGGCAATAAATCACTCATGACACTGACCCAGATACAGGCGGTGACAGCTGATGCGCGCGCTCCGGTCAACGACCTGACCTTGGCCTATTTGGAGGGGGTTTGGCGGCCGGAAGTATGACTCATCAGGTATCATTCGATTTGTAACGAAACAAGGAAAGTCCTACAATCATTTTTATGATAACCCATCCTAACATAACTGCCGCAGCGCGCTGTATAAGGGTGGCATCCGTATAATACCAAAGTACCAAACAATTTACAGGTATGGTTGGTTGGGGGTGCTTAGACTTATGTTAAATATCTTACCTAACTCAACGTTACTTAACGTAATAAACACACGTCAAACCCACCATCCACGTACCAGAATTTATTTTTTTTGCCTTTTAGGCCTACCCCCAATTAGGTAAGGTTTGGATGTGCTATCAGAACTAAATATGAGTATTCCGGTCAGGCATTTGTTACTTAATTCATAAAAACCCCATTAATTCGGTTTACATTAATTAAGTTTGGTTTCCGTACGTTTATGTTTAGGTATTGAATAGGGCCTATACGCTAAAAAAAAACCTTCCTAGCCTAGGCTACGTTAATTTTATTCGTAAGCGGTACCTAGGCCTATAAATATAAGCTAGGCCTATCATAACATTCCCACTGTATAGACTACCAAGACAGACTTATGGTTAGAATAAACTTACAGCAAGGCTAAAATTTAAATAGTATGATGATTGACCAACTTGGGATGGTTGAAAAACTACAGTATCATTGGCCTACCTAAATTAGTCAAAGGATACTGTCTGTTTTGGCGATTAAAACTTTGTAGACAGTATTTAAAGTTTATTAATAACATAAAAAGTTCGTTTTTAGTCACACCTTGTGCTATAATCATCCATGTTATGGCTACGACTGTAAGCTAATATACAAAACCTGAGTATTATTCGAACACAAACTATCTACAAAAGAACACAGAGAAAACCTCCAAAATGTATGTTTGTGTTTAGTGCTGATGTATAATGTTGGCATTCTCGCCGAAAACACTTTTAATCGTATTAAATCCAACTTGAACCAAAGTGCTTCACATAGGTTATGTGTATGGAACTCGCAAGGAAATAAGATTTACATTTGATTATTGCTACGGTATAACATTAATGAAATTATTATTGAACTCAAAAGAATGACACGTTTTGAATTTCTAACAGAAAGGTGTCTAGGTAGGTAGAACCACTAAGTTTTAGAACAAATTAAATAAATAAACCGCTCTGACCAGAACACAAACTTCAATCAACAAAATTACAGCAGCTGAGCTGATGTATTTTGACAGTTCAAACTTCAAACAACACGGTACTACAAAGCTCAAAATATGTACTGAAATAATGTTCAATGAAAAAACTGATAATTATTAAAATGTAATAATAATTCGCCAATTATAGTTTATTTAAAGCATTAAACCGTAAAAACGTTATCCTTAAAATTTCATGACAATCCATCAAACCGTTAAAATGTAGATAGCGTCACACTACTTCGAATTCCAAACTGAGTATAAGGATATCGTTTCACTCAATCCAATAAATAACTTTCGCATGGAAGAGTATAAATGTCTTGTTGTTGTATAGGAATCCTAATTTCATCGTTATTGTTTAATTTGGACGAAGCGTAAGGGTTGTGCGTGTGATATTCCTTTTCCCATAAGGTCTCGTCGAATGTTGGACCCTGCGCTATATCCAGTATATCCATTGTTAATGACTTTTAATCCAATTTCTTCTAGAAAACGAATGTTGTCACTTGTTAACCCTTCTACAGCTGATGAGCTACTGACCTCTTTGCTTGTTGGCTCTCTCTTTTTAAATGATAACCCCATTGTCTAAGCGGATGATTTTATATGTATTCTTACAGTAATAGCTTCTCCTCTAAAGTCAATAAGGTTTCCGTCTTGATCCACTATGTTCAGCACGATGTCTGAAATGAAACTGGTGTTTAACGGTAGGTACACAAGGTTTTGAGGCTTTTCTACTATCTTGAAACCCGGTGCAACTGATGGGTAGAATGTGTGTAATATATGACGATTCTCTCCATCTCTGTAGGATCCTTGTATAATGTTACATGTAATGTCTATGCTATTAACTTTGATGATCGTCACAGTTTTATTCCCAGAATGAGTTTTATTAGGTTCTACTACTTTTGTTTCCTTAGAAAACCCCAATAAACTACCAATTGAATGTTCTTGGCTAAAATCAATATAATACTTAGACGTAATTTCGGCTTTCATTGTATTGTTATTGCCTTTTATCGTTATATTTTCTTTTCCCATATGTTTTTGTATAACTTCATTTATATTATCAATTTCATAAGCTCCTGTTGGTAAACTGAATTCTTCCAAAGCTGAATACTTTCCTTTATCATCTTTTGTCTTGTAATAATGTATTTTGTTATTAATTCCTTCACTAACGTTTGGAATAGAGTTATATGTTGTTAAATCCAATAATGCGGCTTCCCATAGTCTTCCTTTTTGCAAACGTAGCGCTGGAAACAGAATACTGCGCAAAGTACATGAGTTACCGGTTAATGACACTGTATACGAGGACATCTTAAAGTTGACTAACACTTTTAGCTAAAAAGTCTAAACATAAATGACCGCAAATGGATGTATCATCAGGTTGTTTTCTTGTATGATTGTAAAAAACATTTTCTGCCGCACGAAAGTATTGTTGAAGTTCTTTCGGTGGTGGAAGGTCTCCAAAACTGTCGAAATAATAAATGGTTTTACCAAGTTTATTGTAACACACCCAATGAGTGCCTAATCCTTCACTATTATCCAAATTTACAATACCAGTCTCATTTTTCCACATTTTAACCGGTAACTCATCTTTCATAAATACTCCTCTAAAAAATGGGATTTTCAAACAAGAAGCATATGTAATCAGTTCTTCATTGGTCAATTCTTTGTTTTTAATTATTAATTGCTCTTTCTTATTTAATACACACGATACGGTCTTAGGTATAATCCTCCTCCCTTTTTTATCATTGACCATATTGTTGGTTTCTTTTTAGCTTTACCACTGGTAGATCGACGTTTTCTTCTGATATTACCTCCTTGTTTTTTAGCGGGTTTTTTCCCACGCCTTCTTCTCTTTCCTCCTCCAAACGTAGTTTTTGCTTTCATTGCTGCTGTTACTGCTAAAGACGCTGCTTTTTCACCAATACTCGCGTCACTAGATTTTACTCTTTGCCAAGCTTTCTCAGCAAGTGCTTTATCCGCTATTGATCTATTTTTAGTATCACCAAATTTGGAATACGCTATATCGTGCTGTTTACAAGCCTGATCGAGCTTATTTATTCCAGGATCTCCTCTAGCAAGACGTTTCTCTAATTTGGTTCCAGGACCACAATGTTGATATCCTCCAGGTAAATGTAATTCCACAGGTAATAAATCAATCGCCTTGTTAACTATAGCTCCAACCGGTTTACTCAATAGAGAAAATGCTGTTGATGCTATTCCCCTTCCTCTCTGTAATCTCTCTCGATTATGACTGATGCGTTTAACCCTCGACATGGCTATTTATAGCAAAACTTACAATCAGTAGGTGCACTCTATAAATGTTTTACAATGAATGTAATATCAGTTTTGGTTTCTTGTATTATATACTGTTTAAAATCCATTTATTATATCGAAATGGATTTATTAATTAAATGTAGACATATTAAATAAAAGTAGTAAAAATAGAAATAAGGTGTAATTGAAGATGTTCCAGATGTTTCTCCGCTGGTGATGGTATCGTTGTCTTCGGTAAAATGAATAAACTTTAAATAGTTGTCATGTTCCCTTAGAAACTTGCCACTTAATCGTTGATAATTGAATAACACATCCCAGTCTAGTTTATCTTTAAAATTGTCAATGCAATTCTCAGAGAGATTTTGATATTTACTTATTACTTCCCAACAGTTATTAAAATTCGATGTCATCTCTACGAGGAAGTCTTCTGAAAACTGTTGTCTTTGTAAAATATGGATCCAGTTAACTCTGTGAAAATAAATTCTTAACATAGTCATTGTAAAGAGGTAATGTATGGAAAGTTGTTCCCAATCCATATATCTATCAAACCGTTGAACAAAACCATCTGTCAACACTCCTTGGGGAAATCTCGGCTCTTGAGATATTAAACTCCACGCAGTAATATTGGATTCCATCATCCTCTCTGTATCGTCTCTCGAATATGACTGATGCCTTATCCCTTATCATGGGGGGTATTTTAAATTCTTTTTTCTCTTATGTAATCTTCATTGTTTTCTGTTGGTTCATTAATCACATTCACTTTATCCTCCTTTCCTAATGTCTTGACTTTAGAAGGCTTAGACGGTTTATCTCGTTGATTAGGTTTCTCTGGATTGTGTATATTTTTCCAGTCTAAATAATTGTGACTGTCAACATCTGAAGCTGCATCTCTTCCTGAAGCCCGATGGATATAATGGAATAGAGCTGCACCAAACCTTTCCAAATGTTTTTCATATTCCGTAGTCCATTTCTTGTGTACAATATCAAACATTTTCTTATTTACAGCGTCTCCATCCTGCTCACAATCACCTACATTTGATAATTTTAATTTTTTTACATCATAGCTTGTGTCAGTTTTATTCCTTTTGTAAATCGTTAACAATTTTAGAGTAGCTAAATTTACTGCTTCACCATCATAAATGGGATATTGTATATCGCTTAACCTTTTACCGGAAAACCCCCAATGATCTTCGTGTACAGTTGGGGTTCTTTTTTTCATGTACTGTACCGTAACCGCATCAGACGACATAAGCGGATCACCAACATTTTGAATTACTTTTCCTTCAAAATTATAGTTGCCGTCAGATGTTAACGGAAACCCAGCTCTTTTTTCACTATATCCAGATTTTACTCCAAACTCGGAATACCGTCCAAACTTGTCCACACTCATGATGTAACTGAATCGCTATCGTTTAGGTTCTTATTATATATATATATATGCGTCTACTGAACAATTATTCCTTGTTTTCGCAGTTCATCAACCAAAGCTACCCATTCGTTTTCTAAACCAGTGTGCCCGGCTTCCATGGCTTCATGTAATAATCTCATTCGATCAACTAACTTATTTATATCGTTGTAATATATTATATTAGTTTTATACAAATTTTTCAATAATCCCCTTCCAGATGTGGTAGGATCAGTTGTTTTTCTCTTTTTATGCAAAACATTTAATTCAGCAGAAGATAAAGCTCTTCTTTTAATTTGAGCTTTTTTGATTTTGAGGGGAAAAGACTAGATATAATACTTGTATATTTTATTGACCGATTTCTATGAATAGGTAGGTCTTTGGAATACTTTTTTCTATGTGCATTTGTATACTCTAATATATTTTTAAACAATTGTAAATCCCTTTTAGTATATTTACCAGGATTATTTTTAAAGATAAGTTCAAACAAACCTTTTGTACCTTTATATTTCTTATCTCCAATAACTATATCATCATTTTCGTTTATATCTAACTTGCTATCTCCAATCATTAATCCTTTATCCTCTATTCTAGCTCCATAGGTATGATAATTTCGATTAGCATGTGCGGCGTGTAACATTTTTAACGTATATGTTCTTCCAAGTGTTCCTTTAAACATAATATCCGTGCCTAATTTGCTTAAGTTGGATGGGTTAATATCCTCTTCTTCTGCTCTTGTATCTTCTAGACTTGTATCTTCTGTACTTGTATCTTCTGCAATATCCTTTTCCTTTAAATCCTCTATATCTCCGCTTTCTTCATACTCGTCGCTTTCTTCAGATGTATGTAACTGGCCAAAACTTTCATCATTCTGAAATTCTTCTTCATATTTGGAAATTGGTAGCATTTTGTCTCCTTCGAAGCGAATTGAAGGTTTTTCCATATTTTGTGCTAATCGCTTTAAAGGTTCAGTAACAGGTTTGAATGTTGTTTCTAAAAATTGCTCTCTTTCATTTATACCTGATTTTAAAGCTCGGTTTTTGTGTCTAATAGAATCACTAAGTGATTTTATTTCCTTTAATAGCTTTTCCTGGTTAACCATCTTCACACCTTGACGACTTGTACAGTAATACCGCTAATCAGTGTATTAAAACGAATTTATCAAAACCTATTCTATAACGACCATCTTTTATAGCATGATCTTTCATAATAACCAAAAATCCATACTTTTCCGCCCATGCTTTTCCGCAAAGCTCTTTAAACTTTTCAAATGGCATATCCGCATTCACATGATCGTTATATATATGTTTTAGGTTAGTATCATCTTGTTTGAATACAATTAGAATATTTGCATTATCTCTGATAAGTTGTTTTGGGATTTTGCTATAGGTTTGTCCTATATATATGCTGTCGATGTTATTATGTCTTCCCATGGCAAAGTAGTTTCTAATAGTATCCTGATTTTCACAAGATACATCGTCAAATATAAATACAGAATACGGTTTCGCTTCGTTTGGTTGCATAATGCTATCACTAGCGTTAAATTTGTAAAAATTAACATCAGACACATCAGATAGGATTTTATCCAGCAATTGATACTTTGGTTGATGTAGAGACTTTGAAAAAATATATAGGTTATTAAACCTTAATCCCTGCGGATTAGTGATCAAATTAAAGACGACATTGGTCTTTCCACAGTTTGAGGGGCCACTTACTATACATCGAACAGTGTTTGGAAGTAAACTACCGTGTTTACCATTGTTGATTTTAACGTTATCCACAGTTAAATCATCTATGTTATTAATATTGAATCGATCTTTATGGTGAATAATCTCCATCCTGCTCAAAGGTTAACGATGAAATGAGTTGCTTGCATTACACCAAGTCCTTTATAGGTATCCATGAATCCTCAGTTTTGTTAAACCCTAACCACCGCACTTTAACTGCGTCCTTTTTTCTTTGTAACACTTTTTCAACAAGATATACATCACCTACTGTTGACTTTAACATTTCATGTCCATAAAATGCACCTTGCAACAAATCTCCTTTGTTATCTTTTAAGATATACGTTTCAGGTACAGTCGGTTGTACTTTATACACTGTAAAAACTTCATTCGTCCAATTGGGAAGGTATTTCTTGGTAAACACTCCCTTATATTTACTAATCCGTACTTTATCACTTACATTAAATTTTCTTGGCTGCATTTTTTCTACTTTAGGCTTTGTATTTTTCTTTATACGTTTTAATACATCTTTTGCATTTCTTCTATTTACTTTGTTAGGTTTCATACCGATAGTTCTATGAAACCTGTTGTTATAATCATTTATTAATTGTGGTAAAACATCATACCATACGTAAGAACCTCTTTTTGAAAATTGTTTATACAGTGCTCCTTTTAAGGTTCTATTGAATCTTTCTACAATAGCTGCTTTTTTCTCTGAATTTGTAGAATAATGATTTATTTTATATTTATTCATTAACTGTGCAAAGTTTGTATTAAAGTATTCTGTTCCATCATCAGTTTGTAAATGTTTAATTTTGTTTTTATCTCTTTTTATGGCTATTTCCATGGCTTCTGTTACGCTTTTACCAGTCTTGTCCTTTAGAGGCAAAGCGTCTGCAACTTTTGTAAAACAATTAATAATTGTGAGTATATATTTAAATCCTTTGTTTATTCTGCTATGCGGTCGCATTTCAATTAAATCCGCTTGATATAGATCATTTATCCCTTTTATAACAGTATTTCTTCTTGGAAACTTTATTCTTGCAGGTTTGTGTAGTTCATTAATAATCTTCTCCTTCAGGTCTGACATGATGGTTTCACGAAGACAGCTGATATGATATTAAATATTCTTTTGTATAAATCTGCTTATATAGGTCAAGGTCATTCCAAACTAATGTATAAAAGGGGGAACACAGCAAAATACTGCTGTGTTCCCCCTTTTATACGGAAAGGAAAAGGAAAAGGGATGTAGGACGATGAAAGGGTTACTCGTCAATAGGGTTGAGGGAGTAGTGGCCGAATGGTAGAGTGTGGATGTTGTCTGCAAGGATGTGGCGTTTGTCATCATTTGAAGAGAGAGCTTTTTTTACCTCCGTCACGCTGTACAGCTGATGGTTGAAACTTCTGATTGTGTTGAATTTTGCTGTTATATCTTGATCTTCAAATAAACATTTCTTATAGTGATTAAAATGCACATTCTTCTTTAAATACAAACTTTTTACTCCTTTAGCTTTCTTAATGACTTGGTTTTCATTTAGTTGTAAAGAATATAATTTTGACATTAGTGCAACAATTTCTTGAAGTATAACACCATTGGCTTCATCTTTAAATTTGCCAAGCACTTTTTTGTTTCTGTCATTGTCGTAGTTTGGATGATCTTTTGGATAGTCGGAAAAGTCAAAATCGTTTTTGTAATTAAATGTCCGAAGGTCTTCATACATATCGTTAGTAATTAGCCAATATATAAAAGCGTCTGTATCCATGTAGGAGATGCCGATGTTTTCTCGTCCATAAAAGGTGACCATCTTTTTGTAATGAAAATCGTACATATGAGTCTTGGAGATATCCAGGATTGACATACCTATGTACAAAGGACGATCCATCTTCACACTGGTTTTCTTCATAGATACAGCTACAAGATTTTCGTTAATAATTATAGATGTTCCAAAGTTTGGCTGTTGTACGAGTTTTTGTAGTTTGTTCGGATCTGTAACAAGTTTAACATTTTTATGTCTTCTTTTGTTTTCCAATGTTTTACCGAATATCGCATTGTTCATCAATTTAAAAAAGTCTTTTTGAAAGGCTGATGTAGCGGCTGCTCTTCTGGTAGTATTCGAGTCTATGTACGATTTCAACCAGCACGATTGGGAAAATTCTACAGCTCTATTAATTTTAGTAAGACGTAAACCTAATTCGATAGCTTGTTGAACAACCCAATAGTGAGCTACGTATCGTTGTTTATTGTTAAGGGTCATCATTAATTTGGGGTGTTTTCCAGTTGGTGAAATTTCTGTTCTTGCAAGGAGTGGAAGGTCATAATGAAGATCGTGTAAATGTTCTGGATATTCAAAGTCGCAATCCAAAATATATCCGGTATCTCCTTGTTTTGGAATTTGTGAAATATCGCCAATACAGTCGGGATCAACCCATTTAAAGTTGTCAAATGGAAGTGGGTTCGACATGGCCCATCCATACAGATTATTCGCGTCGAAATATCCCAAGTACGTTGAAGGTTTCTCTTGATCATGGTCAGGTAGATATTTGTTGTTGGCTTTAACATGTCTCGTCACGCTTTGAGTTAATCCACCTCTAACACCCGACTCAACCATTAAAACCATATCTATATCTGTTAACAGCTGGAGTTTGCATTTTGTTTCTTTCAGCATTGCTTGCCAAGCTAGTCCTGGAGATGTATACGAATGTAGAGGGTCCAAACCGTATGCTGCAAAACAGGTTCTTCGGAATTCTTCCATAACATCGCAGAGAAGAGTCACGTCAAGTTTTACATAAAAGTCTGAGTATTCTCCTAAGGTCTTCATATCCAACTCGTTCCATACTCGACATGCATGTTGATAATCTTCAAGTGAAATTTCCGAATCATTAAGTTTGTTGTTAAATTGTTCTGGTGGAGGAAGTGATGTTTCATTAAATCTATGCAGTCCATCGATGTAATCGTAGGGGAAGACCCCTTTTCGAAGAACCAGATCCATTTTACTACTGGCTACAATTTTGCTTGTTTCTATCAGATCTTCTCTTTTTAAATTCTCAGTTAATTTCATTAGGCTAGAAGGCATAAATCTAAACGAATCAATAAACCTAAGTTTTATTTTGCCAACCTTTTTAGAGAAGCTTATAAATTTTTCCATTGTTGTTGCCAAAACATCTATCGCCCCATCATCTCTTCCCAATTCGGGAATTATAAAGTGAGAGTCATATCCACTAAGGTTATGTAGAACAACGGGTATAAAAGATGGAAGTTTGTAATTCAAGTTGCAAGCGTTACAGGCTGCACCTCTGTAGACTCCTGTAAGATGGTCGTGATCACGAACTTTAACGTTATCTGGTGTAAATATGTTATTACACAGATAACATGTTGTTGCCAGATTGTGATGTTGAAGTTGATGTTCTTCCATAGGCAGCATCGGTATTTTAATTTTGTAGAGTTCTTCCACCTTAGAGGCAATGTAATACAAATCGTCTACAAAGTGTTTCGCTGCTTGTTCACCGCGATAAATCTTCGGAGCAGATGATAGTCCAAATTCTTGAAGATGTTCTTCAGACAGCGTGGATTTTGTTAGTATAGAATAACTGTTTGGTGCGTGTTTTTGATATTTGCTTCTTTTTGCGATATCCTCTTCTTGTTGTTCAATTGGAAGTAAAGATGCTTCGAAATCCGCGTACACAACAAATGGAATAGGGTATTGTTGATTTACTTTGTCAAATTGTACGTATGATCTGCTAGGATGTGGCAATTTAATTCTAACCTCATAATTTCCACTACATAACCTTTGGTGTTCTAATAACCATTCTGAACCTCCTCTTCTTAATGGTTTGTTCACATGGCAAAAGCATCTCTTACATGTTGTGATTTTCCTTTTATGTTTTGTTAACTGTTTACATACGAGCCCTTCAAAATCTTTTATATACACGTAATGAGATATCTCTCCTTTATTGATTAATAACAAGTCAGTATGATTGTTGCGCTCATTCGATGTTATGCGCAAGGGATACACATTATTTGACGAATCCAAACCAAATATGTTGACTGAAGCCGACGGATTTTGCTTTTCAAATTTTGATATATCACTAATTGCAACAGGATAAGTCATTCCTTGGAAATTATACTTATGTTGAACTCCTTCATATTCTCTATTAGGTCTACACACATGATATTTTACATATTTGGCCAACATAGCATATTTAAAACGTTCGTTATCTTCATTTTGCACATTAATACAGGATTTGGTATCACTTACTTTTTTCGGAAGAGGAATGTAACTACTTCCTCTCATTCCATAACCGTGTTTATGAACTCTAACATCCAGACTTGTTATACTTAATAAAGTCCATCCAGATCCTCTTCCTTCATGCTCTTGTAGTTTCGTCAAAAGTTCCTCAAGACATTCTGTTACGATCTTTTCAATATCTGACGCAGCCATGATGGTTCGGTTTTTTGTCATGAAACCTCTTGGTGATGTTTCGTTTTGAATGTTAGTGAATATGGCATCTAGCAACAGTCCAAATTTGATAAAATTTAATCTTTTTTGTTCATTCTTTAGTGTTTTGGTTACTAATTCTTTGGCGTTATGTAAAAAGTTTTCAAGTTGTAATTTTACGTTGTCAATTTTAAAATGTGTTACTACCTTACCAGGTAGTGCTTTAGCGTGTAGTTCCACATCTACTGCTGTTGATGTTGAGGGTCGGTGAAGAGTAGACATAGCAGCTGTTGATGTTGAAGGATGGTGAAGTGTAGACATAGCAGGCGTTGAAGTCGATGTTGATGTTGAAGGACGGTGAAGTGTAGACATAGCAGGCGTTGAAGTCGATGTTGATGGTCTTGATGATGAAGGATGGTGAAGTGTATACATAGCAGGCGTAGAAGTCGATGTTGATGACGTTGATTGTGCATAATGAATGACACTCGGTCTTAAAACTTCATTTTGTTCTTTTTGATTTAGGTTTGCAAATTGATGTTGTGCTAATTGATGATCGATTGAATCTAATTCTTGTTCATTTTGTTCTTCTTTTGTATTTGTGTTGGGATTATGTTTTAGTTCTTTATGAATGGCTAAAAGCCAATCATCTCTAAATGAGGCTTTACAAATATCGCACCGATACATATTATAACTGTATCTTCCTCAAAGGCTAACCAGCTACTAATAACACTCCAAAATTCACCTCTATTTATACCCGAAAAAGAACAGTGGTGGGGGGTATACATGCCGGAGTATATGTGTTAGTGAAGAAATACCAAATTTTACGCAGGCAGTACATTTTGCATCAAACCAAGATGTTTTCAAGTCCCCAAAGTGGGTCAAGGTCGTTTGAACATGTTGCCAAAACGGGGAATAGAGCAGTAAGTGATTCTCACTTGGACCACAAACTGATCTATTCCCCGCTTTGTATTATTTAACAGATCTTTAAGTTTTCTTTTAATTATCCTGATCTTCAAAAAGTTGTTTGTATGAGGGTTCTTCAGCAAAGAAATGTTGAACCGCCAAGTCATCTTCAGTCAGAGGACATGATTACAACAGTTTTTGATCGATTGAGGGAGCTGACAGCGGTTCTTGGAGTTTTTCATCTTCAGTCAGAGGACATGATTCCAACAGTTTTTGGTCGATTGAGGGAGCTGACAGCGGTTCTTGGAGTTTTAACTGTAAACTTTTGATATATTCCATGGCCTTATACAAAACGGTTATTTTTGCATCTCGAGGATTGGCGAATGGGATTACACTTTGTAATCTTTCATATCCAGTGTTAATATTCACTCTCCATTTCTTTGAGTGTTCAGCGTTTCTCTGATTGTAGCCAGATCTGGAGTTGGATGTGCTTGCTTGCGAATCCATAGCTGACTAATACGTGTATTCCAAAGTGCATGGTTAAATACCTGCTTACCCCCACCATTAGAGTACCCCCCTCTTGGAGCATATGTTTGATTTAGTAATAATTATTGTATCAAAAGAAGTTGTTTCCAAGTCCAGATATAGGTCAAGGTCATCTGAAGATATTTCCAGAACGGGGAATAGAGCAGTAAGTAGTTCTCACTTTGACTACAAACTGATCTATTCCCCGCTCTGTATTTGTAGTTGGAAGGTTAACGAAGAAAACTAATCAGACTCATCTGACACATCCGACTCATCAAACGGAAATAAGCGACGGGGGAGAAAGCTAGTGACGTAGGTACCCTCAAAAAGGGTCCTACTACCACTCGGAGTTGCCTCCATGTGTTCCAAACAGAGTGACTGTTGGTAACACTCCGCATCGTCCGAATTCGAGTTTTCCTCCACGTCATCCGCTACACTAGAGATATCCTCATCACTCTCCAATTGTTCCATCCAACTCACGGCTTCCATCTCTACGGAATCAACTTCTTCATCTTCCAACACCGCATCTTCATTTTCATCTTCATCTTCTAACATAATGTTTTTTAACATTAGAATTACCTCTCGTGGATGAGGAAAGATGATGTCTCTTGGTGCCATGACTAGACTGATTCAACCATTGATACAAACTCGCCTTTTATACCACAATATTTAGAGGGGGGGGTGTTGGGGAGGGGATATTGTTGTTAAATATATATTTATTACTAAACAAAGTTGTTTCCAAGTCCTGAAGTGGGTCAAGGTCGTTTGAACATGTTACCAAAACGGGGAATAGAGCAGTAAGTGATTCTCACTTGGACCACAAACTGATCTATTCCCCGCTTTGTATTCCAGACGTCTTTAATTTTGTTAACCCAGTTATTCATCCTGGTCTTCATCCATGAGGAAGATTTGTTTGTAGGCTGACGGTTCTTCCTCAAGAAAATGATGTTTCGCCAACCTATCTTCCACCAGGAACACGCATTCTATCGGTTCAAGAGAGACCGGTTCTTCAGAAGGAACTTCTGCAACTATTTCCTGCAGATGTTTTATGTATTCTATTGCCCAATATATCATGTCCTTTGTTTTAGTAGTAGATTTAACGCCCGGGACTTTACTTGATAATCTCCGGTAGGCTTTTTGCATTGTCAGCTTATATGTTTTTGTTCTTAATGCGTTTTCGGCTCTTCGGTTCCGCAAGCAATTGTTGAACTTCAAAAACTCTGATAGTTCATCTTTATACTCTTTGGATGTGCTTGCTTGGGAATCCAGAGCTAACTACTGGGGATATTCCGATGCGGTCGCTTAAATACCAAGTTTACGTGGTGGGGGTAAATGACAAGGATATTATTGTAGGAAGTACATTTTATATCAAACATCGATGTCGCAGAATGACAAGTCTTGTAAGTGGGTCAAGGTCGTCTGAACATACCACCAGAACGGGGAATAGAGCAGTAAGTGGTTCTCACTTAGACCTCAAACTGATCTATTCCCCGCTCTGTTTTTAATCTCTCTCCTTTTTATTGATTCAACAATGGTTTGGTTTAATATAAAATGTTGCATTGATGATCCATTTCTGCCGGAGTAACCTTTCCATTATACCAATCATTTTAAGTAACTTTACATTGTTTTTATAGCTTGTTTTCCATGATTCCTGTTCACTATTATACACTGGAGCCGTAGGCTTCCACATATACAAATCACAACCAACCTCCCAATCGAGAAACTTGTGCAGTAATCTTCTTAAGACAATTAACTGATCGTGATTTTCAACCTTTCTGCTTACTACTAGTGTTGCTGCAGCGATAGGGAGAGCGGGTGTACTCATTTTCAGCAGAATGATTTTACCAGTGATAGGGAACCCCTTTTATACTACGTTTAAATGGTGGGGGTTAGTGGTGGGAGTACAAGGGTTAGGGAAGGGGTATATCGTGTTAAGAAATAAATATATCTTCCATTATTTTACCACACGGAGTGTAAGTCACTACTATACACGAATATTCTAAGTCTTTTTATTGGGTCAAGGTCGTCTGAACATATTGCCAAAACGGGGAATAGAGCAGTAAGTGATTCTCACTTTGACCACAAACTGATCTATTCCCCGCTTTGTTTTTTTTTTTTTTTTTTTTTTTTTTTAACCCCTCTCATTGTTTAGTCATCTTCTTTTTTAAGGGTCGGAGGTTCGACAAAAACGTTCCCTAATTCTTTTTGTAAGATTGAGGGGGGCAGCGGTTCCTCAGGCAGTTCAGCTTTTATACAAGGTTCTTGAAGCTGTGTTTGAAGGAACTTAATATATTGTACTGCCTGTCGAATTTTTGAAACCCTAGAATCACTAGGATTAGCAAATGGTACAGCGACTTGTAATCTTTTGAATCCTTCTCTTACTTTATTTTCGTTTCTTCGCGAACGTGCACTATTTTGTTTCGCTCTACGTTTCCAGATTACTTCCATATCAGTAGCTGATGAGTTGGATGAACCTGCTGGAGTCTCCATAGCTGACTAATGAATATGTTCTACGACGCCACGCTTATATACCCGCTTACCCCCACCTAAAAGGTTGGTGAACAGATCAATTTTTTGGTTTGAAAAGGAATTCAAACAGAGCGAAATGTTTCTAAGTCCGTTATCTAGGTCAAGGTCGTTGTAACATTGTAAAAAAAGTGTGGACAACCTATTTACACTCTGCAGCAGATGCTACAAAGTGTAAATAGGTTGTCCACACTTTTTTTTAATTTGGAAGAAAATTTTATTTAATTTGGAATAAACTTTTTGGTCTTTTTGTTTTTATTTATTTTTTATTTTAATGATTTCCACACAGTGTTACCTGAATCATTTCGAATTAAATAGTCTTTCTGGGAAGGCTTTTTGACGTGGAGGTCCATGCCTCTAGGTAACTCTACATAGTACAGTTTGCCTTCACATTGAACCAACACCTTTGCAAAGTCCTTTATTGTAACAAAGAAGTAGCGTTTGTTTTTACAAAGCCTATTAATTCGAATTTTGGTTGGCACTACTGTTGGACGTGGTGAAGAAGGAGATGCGCTATGGTTTAATTTTAAATGAAGACTGCACGCTCCTTCATTTAAAATACAACGTTTATGACAGCGATCACCTTTTTTAGCACCTTTTTTGAATATATAACTGCATTGTTGTGCAGGAAGTATGCACATCCTTTGTACAGATTTCAGTTGTTTGAATTTCTCTGAAGGAGATGAAGTGTATGTGCAGATTACTGAAGGTCTGGTTGGAGAAGATGATTGTGTGGCTGGTTGGCTTGGCCTCGACCTTGATGATGAGGATGAAGAAGCAGAAGATGTGGAAGACTTTGATGAAGATGTAGAAGACCTTGAAGATGTAGAACAACTTGAAGATGTAGAACAACTTGAAGATGTAGAAGGACTTGGAGAAACAGCACGAGAAGTTGACGGAAGAGGTGAAGGACTTGTGGAAGACGTTGACACAGCAGGTGGTGGTGAACAGTTCTCCGGGACGATGTTAGCTAACATCAGAGCTGTCCGAAGGATGGATGGAACCGCAGAAGACGAAGTGGTAGAGGCGGCTGAAGACGAAGCAGAAGGTTTCAATTTGAGAGGTCGTGTCTGCTTCCTAATGTGTGCCATGGTGTGAGGTATAACAGCACAGGTAGAAGAGTGATTTTACTAGGGCTGGGGGACCCTCTTTTATACACAATGTTAGTGGTGGGGAGTGAAAGTGCTATAGGGTGGGGGTGTTAATGTTGTAACGAATAAATATATATATATGTATATTTTACAATACGAGAACTTTCTAAGTCCCAAAGTGGGTCAAGGTCGTTTGATCATGTTGTCGAAACGGGGAATAGAGCAGTAAGTGGTTTTCACTTGGACCACAAACCAATCTATTCCCCGCTCTGTACGAGAATTTTCAAGGTCATCCGAACAAGTTGCCAAAACGGGGAATAGACCGGTAAGTGATTCTCACTTGGACCACAAACCGATCTATTCCCCGCTCTGTATTGGGGAAGGGGACAAAAGACAACAAACAAGAGACTGATTTTAAACAAGAGACTGATTTTAAACAAGAGGCTGATTTTATATTTCACAAACGTTTCTCAGGCTAAGATGGGTAATGTCAACCGGTTTGCGCGCCGTAATGACATAAGGTCGGTTTGGGAGCCATACCTTTTTGTAAGGGGTTAGGAAAAGGATGAGACACAAGTTACATTACTTTTAAAATAAAGACTTTGCCAACAACTATTTAAACAAAATTAATCAGTTAACGTTACTTTTACAAGAACAGCCGAGGTCGGTTTTGCAAAGGTCAACAGTATCACTGAAACCCGGTGGGACGTAGACCCAAACACCCGGCGTCAGGCTGCTGCGAACCCAAGTTTTGACCAAGGTTGTTGAGGGACCTGTGGGGCCGGGAGTACATATGTTATTAGTAAATAAAACACTTCAAACCGATACCACACACTAACTACATTACCTAGCAGCAAACTACAAGCGTTATCTAACATGCTTAACAAACTAACTAAACATGCAAGGGCGCGGATCTCTTAATTGCGCGTCGGGCCCAACGCACACTTAACAGACCTACGCTGCAGCAGAGTGCAACCCACTGGGACGTATATCCAAACAACGGGCGGCAAGCTACTGCGACGAGACTGCGGACTGCTCCCGCTTATAAAGGCAAAGTGACGTCACCGAAGCGGAAGGGGGAGGTCGAGGTTTTCACTTGGACCACAAACCAATCTATTCCCCGCTCTGTACGAGAATTTTCTAAGTCCCAAGGTCATCCGAACCAGTTGCCAAAACGGGGAATAGACCGGTAAGTGATTCTCACTTGGACCACAAACCGATCTATTCCCCGCTCTGTATTGGGGAAGGGGACAAAAGACAACAAACAAGAGACTGATTTTAAACAAGAGACTGATTTTAAACAAGAGGCTGATTTTATATTTCACAAACGTTTCTCAGGCTAAGATGGGTAATGTCAACCGGTTTGCAGGCCGTAATGACATAAGGTCGGTTTGGGAGCCATACCTTTTTGTAAGGGGTTAGGAAAAGGATGAGAAACAAGTTAAATTACTTTTAAAATAAAGACTTTACCAACAACTATTTAAACAAAATTAATCAGTTAACGTTACTTTTACAAGAACAGCCGAGGTCGGTTTTGCAAAGGTCAACAGTATCACTGAAACCCGGTGGGACGTAGACCCAAACACCCGGCGTCAGGCTGCTGCGAACCCAAGTTTTGACCAAGGTTGTTGAGGGACCTGTAGGGCCGGGAGTACATATGTTATTAGTAAATAAAACACTTCAAACCAATACCAAACACTAACATATATATTAGACTAACTACATTACCTAGCAGCAAACTACAAGCGTTATCTAACATGCTTAAACAAACTAACTAAACATGCAAGGGCGCGGATCTCTTAATTGCGCGTCGGGCCCAACGCACACTTAACAGACCTACGCTGCAGCAGAGTGCAACCCACTGGGACGTATATCCAAACAGCGGGCGGCAAGCTACTGCGACGAGACTGCGGACTGCTCCCGCTTATAAAGGCAAAGTGACGTCACCGAAGCGGAAGGGGGGAGGTCGAAGGGGGGGGGTGACCTTGAACATGACCCAAATCGGGGGGGGGGTTATGTCAGGGGGGGGGGCTCCGCCCCGTGACGTAAGGGGGGGGGCTCCGCCCCGTGACGTAAGGGGGGGGGGCTCCGCCCCGTGACGTAAGGGGGGGGGGTTGTGTCGTCACGGTGGAAGGGGAACAGGATGTAGACCGGTCTTTAGCTTTCTACCCGTATATGGAAATGTCACGGTTACACTTGGCGACCCGCTTTGCTCCGTCTGGTACCTCATTCCAGCTTTGCCTTGCGAACTGTATACACCTCTGCGCTATGTCTTCTCCCATCACACCCGAGAAACTGCAACGTTTGAAGGAGACTTTGAAGAAGTCTTCGGAAAAAAGGAGCGGATTCAAAAGACCTAGTTCTTTTAGATCTTGCATACAAAAGAATTTTCGAAACCACCCACTTTACTTTGACCAACGGCCTTCGACGTCTACTGCATCTTCGCCATCGCTATCGCCTCGCCCTTCATCGCTTCGACCTTCATCGCCGCCACCAACTGTTGAGGAGATAATGAAGAGGACGGCTACGGTGAAACTTACCGAGTTGGTAACGCCGCTGGAGTCTGTCACCGTGAAGTTTGCGCAGTTGAAATTAAACGTGGAGTATCTATTTGTGGGGAAGATCAGCGATGATGAGTACCTACTCCAACACCTCTTTGGCGGCCGTTACGTCAAGGTCCACCTTCCAAGGTCCACTCTGCCACCTCCTGAGACCAAGTGCGACTTGTTTTTAGTACGGCAGAAGGGACAAGTAAAGTGGGTTACGAAGAAAAAATAAACACTGTCCACCGCTCACCGCTCCTTATCCACCATCTCCTTCAAACACAAACGGTCCTTTTCAGGACCACCATAAGCATTTCAAGTTAGGGACTTGGTCTGTACATAGGCAGGAGGCTGTTAGTCTCATGTTTGTGTGCAGCCCACTTTGTGAAATTTTCGAAGTCCCAAGGTCCTTGACCTTGACTTGACCTTGAACATGACCCATTTGGGGGGGGGTGGGGGGGGTACAAAGTTTGTGCAAAGTATGTCATGTGGGTACTCAAATTACGCGGATTGATCAGACGAACAAGTTGGTGCAAACAGAATTCAAATCCGACCAAGGGTATAGCAGTAATAGCTAAAAACAACTATTTTGGAGGTTAAACCTAAATAACTTCTTTATTTACGGATTAAAGTATATCAAGTGGGTACTCAAATTACGCGGATTGATCAGACGAACAAGTTGGTGCAAACAGAATTCAGATCCGACCAAGGGTATAGCAGTAATAGCTAAAGACAACTGTTTTGGAGGTCAAACCTAAATAACTTCTTTATTTACGGATTAAAGTATATCAAGTGGGTACTCAAATTACGCGGATTGATCAGACGAACAAGTTGGTGCAAACAGAATTCAGATCCGACCAAGGGTATAGCAGTAATAGCTAAAGACAACTGTTTTGGAGGTCAAACCTAAATAACTTCTTTATTTACGGTTTAAAATATATCAAGTGGGTATTAAAATTACGCGGATTGATCAGACAAACAAGGTGGTGCAAACAGAATTCAGATCCGACCAAGGGTATAGCAGTAATAGCTAGAAAACAGCTATTTTAGAGGTCAAACCTACATAACTTCTTTATTTACGGTTTAAAATATATCAAGTGGGTACTCAAACTACGCGGATTGATCAGACGAACAAGTTAGTGCAAACAGACTTCAGATCCGACCAAGGGTATAGCAACTGTAGTGAAAAACAACTGTTTGAAGGACAAGGGAACGTTGTGGTGGGGATAGGTGTCTATCCTACAAGCTAGCGCTACATCATTATACTTCCAGCTGTTGTCGGATGAACATCTACCTATATAGTTTGTGTTAACGTTTGAACATGTCACAGTTTTACAGGAATATGAGTAAGGTGTCCTTCAGTAGCCCGCTTGCCACCACCTTCTACTTCTCCGACGATGAAGATAGAATGTCTACGCTTTTAGCGGACAATGAGCGGTTCCATCGTAGAATAGCCAAGGTTGAAACACTCTTAGCCAGTTATCTGCTGCACAAGAAGCAACACATGGAAACATGCACTAGTTTAGATCATAGTGACTGTAATATTTATACACATATAGTGTTGAGACAAATTAATTGAAGTTTTCAGTTAAGGAGCTACGGTCTTGACAGTGTAAGAGTCAGACCCTAACTAATGCGTGTACGCTAGTTAGTGCGCGATGTACAAACTTGGTGGGGGGAAGTGGTGTGGTGGGGGGAGTGATGTGGTGGGGGAAGGGACGAGTACCTAACCTACACTCAAACGCTGCATTACTATACAATCATTGGAACAGACAACACCATGAGCAGCGTCAACGACAATATTTGGGGAGATGCGGTTTGTGAGGAGGAGTTGATAGCAACTCTTGACGCTACCGAGGTTGAGCAAACTACATCTCAGCAGCCAACAAGCAACATCATAAGCCGTGGCAATGACATTATTTGGGGAGGTGTGATTAGTGAGAAGGAGTTGGTGGCAACTCTTGAGACTACCGAGGTTAATCAAGGAGCGGCGATGCAAACTATATCTCAGCAGCCTAGGACATATGAACAAGTCCTGGAGGAATATAAGAACGCGTATGATTATGCTTGCAAGAGGTGGTGTGCGCAGCCGCAATGTCCAGAGCAGGAGGATGAAATGGAAGCGGATTTTCGGCTGGTTACTAAACTAGAGGAGGAACTTCAACGAGCAGACCAACTTTTGCGTGGTGCACATGGAACCACAAATATTTTGATGGGTAACTAATGGATATTTTGTTCAAAGTCTTCCTCCCCACGTCAGCTGCCATCTGCCGCGCACTTGTCACCTGCCACCTGCCGCCTGCCATCTGCCGCCTACCATCTGCCGTCCGCCATCTGCTCCGCCCCACCACACTTTTACCCCCACCATTTGGTACGATTGCAATGCTAGCTTGTGAATAGTCAGTACACCTCCAGCTCTCGACTGGTGAACATCATCCTCTCTCCGCGCTCTTCACAAAATAACATTGTCATGTCACTCAAGATTCGATGTATTTATTATGACTCTATTTATCTATCAACTTCTACGGACCTGGAGGTTTTTAAAGAGGAGTTACGACTTCTCCTAGCGAATGGCTACAGTTTATCTTTAGAACTGATCGCAACAAACAACATAGACTCTGCGCAGGGGTCAAAGTATCTACCGCCTTTCATCAGAAAACGAAGTGATGGCCGCGACTCCGGATCATCAACATCGATGACGACAAACAACGGGGAACTATTGTAAACATAACTTATTGTAAATAAAAATAAATGTAAATAATAAAGTAATACATGAAATAGTACTACCTCGCACTCGTATCATTCGATTGCTTCATTCGATTTTTTCATTCGATATTTTATCGAATGAAGACTATCGAATCACAATCGGATTTTACGCGTGCGAGGTAGTACTTTTTTAAAATAACCTCCCCGTGGCCTTGACCTTTAAACTTTCCCTCATTACGTCACAAAACCGCCTACGTCACTGGCTGAGGCTCAGATGACGTGTTTAATGACTCAGCGCATCCGGTCACGTGACCGGATGACGTCACTTCCGGTCTAGCAGCCTCAAATGCCCACTACTGACAACGGTTCCAGATTTACGAGTGTTTGACCGTTGTTTTGCTCACATTATGCTCTATTCCAGATAGTTTAGTGTTACATTTTCGACGACGAATTTGTATGATAGCGGCATTTCGATTATGCGGGTTTCGATGACGTTTAGTATGATAGCGTCATGTTCCGTTATAAGATTGCACAAATGCACATTCTACCGGAATCGAGTAACGCACGGAATACATGAGAGGTTCCGTCAGGTGATCTGATTTTAATCATCACAGTACCCAGTAAAACAGTAACATTATTGTAATGAGAGTTGAATTGGTTTTGTGATGCGAGTGTAACGGACATTTCCGATTTAACTGGAGTATCCCGTGTATCATTAGTTGATTGTCTTTTGGATGAATCATTTCCTACATTCGAGTGATTTTACTGTCAGTTGAATTTACATTAAAGTGCAACAACGTATTATGACGCTTGTGACATACTTTACAAGTGGATTGCGATTTAAAATTCTTTATAATATGTGATCCTAGACATGAGACACATTGATGATGAGTTTTCACGAACTGATATCGTTCTTGAGGGGTTTTGATTTGAAAGACCGGACAAGCGTACATTTTGTGTGTATTTATTAGATCAAGGTGAATGTGTTTGGATAGGAGGATTTGCGGGTGAAGTACATTGAGTAGCAACCATGGATATGTATCTTTTTGAAGAGGTTTTACTATGAGATGCGGGTTTATGACGTGAGTATGATGAGTTGGTTTCTGCAGTATGAATACCTGGGGACAATAATGCGTCTTCCATATGAGAGCATTCTGTATTTAGAAAATCTATGATCTCTTTAACGGTGGGCAATGTGTGATTTGTTGACAATGATGCGGTACGAAATCCTTCTAATTTCTTGCGTAAACCTAAGTCTATTTTACGGAACACGACTGCAGTAAATAAGGGGTTGGGATCGTGAACATCACAGTTCAGTGCCTGCGAACATTCATTAAATGAACTGATAAATTGATGTACACCATATGAATGTGTGTGGACGAAATTTGTGGGAGGACCAAGAGTAGCTGGTAGCTGGTTTAGATGAAGCAAATGCTGTAAGCAGTGATTGTTAGGGTAACGATCCTCAAGCAAATTGCACGCGATCGGGTAGTTTTCTTCAGTAAGAATAGATTTTATTGTGGGTAAAATTCAGGGGTTCCTGAGAAAGTACGCTCAGTAGGTACTGAAACTCCATAACGTTAGATAAAGCATCATTGTGATATATCGTGGTGCCAAACAAATTTATAAACGTTGTCCACGTAGCTAAATCACCGGTAAACGTAGGCAACTCGATTTTGGGTAATCGCACTTGCGAGTGAACCTTAGCTGTTAATTTTCTATTATTACTATAACCAACAGCAGACGTTTTGGAATCTTCATTAGGAATCAATTGTTGCTTTAAATGTAAATTTACAAATCATCGATTTCGTCTTGATCTCGAGACAATACTTCGGTCGATATAGCGACTTCACCGGTAAAGTTTAGCAACCGATGCAAGTTTGTTTAAAAATCCGCCTTTTTCTTGTCGAGATTGATCATGTGTGACTTAGTTTGAGCAATATTAAGTCGTTCGACTTGCGAATATAACTTGTCAACAGCATTTTTTATTGTGTTCAACCAAGTTTTAATGATAGTTGTGACCCGGTTGTAAGTTTCAGGTTTGAACTCAAAGTGTTTCGCAATGGCGCCATAATGAATACTTTTCATACGATACTACAAAATTATTAAATGGGATAGTTGATCTAGTTAAACTTATTTACTAAAAGTCTCTTGTTGATATTTGGACTTAGAGAGAGTGATACAGACACAATTAATTGTTAGATATTGCTTAACTAACTTAAATAAATTATGATGCAGTAGATGGACATGCAATTAAATAATCAAAATATTTAAAGAATAGGAAGTCCTTCTTGAGTTATATAATTTAGTAAAATTAACTGAAATAGCATCCAAATCACTGAAATTGTATCTAGACCCGTCGGGGGACCAAATAATGGTAGATAGATAAAAATGAAATTGAAAAATAATTTAATTTGAATTATTTGTTTTTACGGAGGACCTTTTGCAGAATTAAATATGACAAAGAAGGAGACAATTACAATACTTTAGTTTATTTTAATTCAATAATCAGTTCTGACTTAACTCACCATCTTCTTTAGCAAAAACTCACCATCTTCTTTCGCACACTGTCTTCATTCACAAATTGTTCTTTTTTCTTTTTACTTGATTAACGTTTTCAAAATGACAGTTTGTAAGTTACAAAATATAATAAAAATAAATGTCCATATTAATGAAGGATTGCAGAATGAGATAATGCGGTTGAATTAGGTAATGAAATATAACAACTGTTGCATGAAAACTCAATAAGGAAATGTTAATGTGAAAATCTTTTTTGTTTGAAAATCATTGACTAAAAATAAACAAAAGTCAGCTGATTGAAACATAGCAGATGATTTGAACAATAACTAAAAAGAGTAAAAAGGAAATCAATACGTATTATTTAATTGAAAGTATTGAAAGCTGTTATAGTGTGATGTTACCAACTCTCTGAATAAAATAAGAAGAAATATTAAAAATATATTATAAAAAGTTCATAAATCTTTATCTATATTTCGGTTCATATAATATAGATTCCTTTCGTATTTGCAGGATCATTAAACCTACAACAACCAACAACTTAGTTTAGTTTCTTTGTCAGCTGCATTCTATATGTTATTGATCTCAAAACTAATGATTACTAAACCTTAACACAAAATATCGTTAATTGGATAAAGCTATTTAAGTTAGAGTCTCAGTTTGACATAACGTCAGAAATTGCTGCTGTAGCAGTACCAATCGACAGCTGTCAAACTTAGCAGCCCGTAGGATCGGTTAGATTTAACTTGGAACGATAACGTTTCCTAATGGGTTATAATTTTTAGCTCTACCAAACCAGTCTTGCGTTGTAAATAATACGAGGAAATGTATTACTGAAAGTTTTTAAAACTTTAGTTGATATTTTTATTCAATTTTGTTTCTTAATTATTTTTCTGTTTGGGTCAGTTTCACAATGTCAAGGTTCAAATAGGTGTCAAGTTCCTTTTAAAATAAAGTTTGATTTCAGAACGTAAGAGTTTTATAACGTCAAGTCTGTTTTTGATATAAAGTAAAGCCGTTGTAGCAATCTATCGTTGGTGGTCCGGAGTCGATAATTAAATAAATGTAGGAAAAAGTAGGGACTCATTTAAAACTCACCCTGAATAGTTCATTTAATTTATTTTTTAGTTCGTCTAATTTATTTCACAAACTAAGAAACAGAACCCTGTTTATGATAAATTAGCTGAACTAAGAAATATGAAGTAAATGAACTATGTATATAATATGTCAATAATGTGTTTAAAAATAAAATATAACATTAATGTTCCTTAGCTACATAGAGACACGAATTGATTGTAAACATGTTGTACAATACTTGTGTGATTGAATTGTGTATCTTTATAAAAAGACATTAATGAGTAAATGATAAATTAATAAACATGTTTTAAAACTAATATATAGTAATAAAACTCGAATGGTATTGCCAGCTAAAACAGCCAGACAGCAGTCATGCGTTAACTCATTAATCCTTTCCATGGTGTGTATCCTGTGATATTGCAGCAGTGCACGATCTCCATGTTATTGTATTGTTTGCCAGCAGACTGGCTGTGTTACCCTGATCCCATTGGCACTCAGCCTCGCAATTAGTTGAAGTTATAAAGTTTAATGGTATGTTTATTTTACAATTTTACCAACAATTTTAGTTTTGCATCACGCCTAAAAATGTTAACATGTTTTAATCAAGTCCTACTAGAGAAACAAGGACCTTGTAACAAGACATATTTCTTAGAGTAATTAAATAAATCATAATAATCATAATACAGTAAAAAGTCATAATCTTCACTTATTTTATACATTTTAAGTATATTTACTATTTCTGTTTAAAAATATGCATTAAATGTTCTGAAATTTGTAAATAATAGTAGTGGACTCGTCTTATGACGACATAAGCTCAATAAAACCTCACCACTATAGTCTCGAAACAAATCTGAAAAATATTCCCAGTGGTAAATGAAAGTGTAGTTTACAAGCAACTTGTGCTCTGTGCCCTGTGCCTAACACGTGAATAATGTAGCTTGCTTCATACTTTTGATAATTGCAGTGCAAACATAATACATTACTTATTAATAATAGCTTATTGTTTTAATAACAATTTGTAAAACCATTCGGTAACGAGTCTTAATTACTTTAAACTATAGAGATTCAAACTTGATTTTTTTAAAGTGTGATATTTAACTACTAATAAATTATTCAATTTAGTCATTCCCAAACTTATAGACATAAACACATATTTTAACAATACATTCTAACAAATTTAATTTAACATTCACTGAAACAAACGTAATTACGTAATTTGTTAATTAAGTAAAATCTATTAACTTCATTAATGTCTTATTAATGAATTCACCGTCGTCTTATAAACTATCTGAAGCTTAAATGTTTGAAAAAGTGCATACACAAATATTTATGGTTCTTGAAACATAAGATCCTATTAATTTAAACAAATCATCCAGGTAAACAACACAATCGATTTGTTTCGTAGCCTCAATTGACATAACAAAAGCTGTATTCGTTTAGCATGCACTTAATTATTTATTATTAAGAAGAAGTACTTCTCAAAGAAGAGTCTCCACTTCTACCTGGCTGCCGCAAAGCTGTACCCCCCAAAATATTAAGGTCAAAACTAGTTTTGAGGTGGAAAGGTCCATAAATTTGAGTGGTTAGTTGGTGGGTTTGACATGTTCAATTACTAGTTTATGTTAAGAATCCCCCTCCAGCCAAAAAAAACCTGCAAATTGTTTTTCGTTCCAAAATCATCGGATTACTGGTTTCTTAGTAAAAAATAATCTAACGAACTAAACCGTTAGTGATTAGTTTTAGCGAATTTCCCCTAAAGGGAAGAAGCTATTACCGTGGGTCTAATGCCCGAGACCATGATAACTTTTTGTTTTGAGGTCCCCAGATGCCAAAAATACTATCCGATGAAATTTATATATATGTAAACAAATAATTTAGTTTTTAAATTATTAACCTAGGTTAAGTGGTTGCGGAGAAAATAAAAAATACCCCCGTAGCAGCAAACCTGCATACTCAGCGAATTTCCAATGCATATAATATTATCTTAATACCACATAAAGCAAAATACCAAGTTTCATCAGTATACATTCATAAATAAATGATTTATGACATTTTAATTATTCTCCACAAGAATAACATGGCGGCTGAGTATGCAGGTTTGCTGAAATAAGGAACACTAAAAATGGGTTTTTATACAAATATCAATATAACTCAACTAGGTAAAGCCACATACCAAGTTCTATTAATTTATGTTCATAATTAAAGGAGATAACACGTTACTTATTCTCCATAAGAATAAAATGGGGCTGAGTATGCAGATTTGCTGCTACGGGAACTATCGGCCAAAAAATGGGTTTTTGTGCAAATATCAATAGACCACAAGACTACAATGAAATGAAGCAATATACCAAGTTTCGTCAGGATAAGTTGATAAATAAGCGAGATATACAATTTTTCTTATCCTCCATAAGAATAACATTGTACAACGTACTGTGTTTAGTACTTTCAATATCTCAGTAACCAATTGACGTAGAGCAATGATTAAAACACCAAATTGTGCGTATTTTTAAGACGATTCCAATGGAAAAAATAAAATTTCCTTTTTTTTCAAAAATTATGTCTAAAAAACTCAAAAGACCCATTTTTGGGGTACAAAACCCCCCCAAAATACCCCTTCGGATAGGTCGATCTGTCTGGTTTTCGAACTTAAAGTCATAAATGCTGCTTTACACGTTTGTACCAAATTTCATCAAAATCGGACCTTTTTTACGAGAGTTATCGCACCCACGGACACACACACACACAGAATATATATATATATATATATATATATATATATATATATATATATATACAGTTTCGAACGAATGGTGTTTTTGGGGTCTGGGGACCTCAAAACGAAAAGTTATCATGGTCCCAGGCCTAGGTCTTACCATGCCGACTACGGTAATAGCTTCTTCCCTATAGGGGAAATTCGCTAAAACCTGCTCATAAAATCTCCCATGTGGATAATAATCTTATGGTAAAAAGGTTTTTGGCTTTTCCTCAGTTCATTCTAACGTAATCTTCACATTTGCTTTACCAATCAATTCAGCTCTACAAAACAATCATTTTGGTGTTTAAATTGTGATTCTTCGTCCATCCGTTGCAGAGATATTCAAAGTGCTAAACACAGTATGTTGTCCAATGTTATCCTTTTGGAGAATAAATAAAATTTGATATCTCTATTATTTATGAATGTAGATTGATTAAACTTGGTATGTAGCTCCACGTAGTACTGGTATATTGATATTTGCACAAACAATTGATTTTTTGTTAATTATCCCAGAAGCAGCAAACCTGCATACCCAGCCCTAATGTTATTCTTATGGATAATAAGTCAAGTTTTATATCTCCCTTGATTATGAACATAAATTAATAAAACTTAGTATGTAGCTTCAACTGGTTGAGTTATATTGGTAATTGGATAAAAACACATATTTTGTGTTCCTTGTTGCAGCAAACCTGCGTACTCAGCCCTATGTTATTCTTATGGAGATTAAATAAAATGCTATAGATCACTTGTTTATCTATGTATTTTGATGAAACTTGGTAAGTGGCTTTATGTGGTAATAAGAAACATATACATGCATTGGAAATTTGCTGAGTATGCAGGTTTGCTGCAACGGGGTATTTCTTTTGCCACAGTGTAGAAGGTCAACAGGGACCTAACCGCGGATGGAGCATACGGGATAATTACGACTTTTTACAGTTTTAAAAAGTAATAAAAACGGCCCAAGAATTGAACGAAATTTAGTGAAGTAGTAAGAAAAGTATACAGGGGGTCCCGTGAGAGTATCACACTAATGCAGGATTAGGTAAAGCTCAACAAAAGGAGGAAAAAAGTCATTTAAATTTGTTTCTAAATTGCTTTGTTTTCCGTCTGCCTTTGTGTGATTTTTTAATAAATGTGGCATAACTTAATAATCGTCTGAGGTATTGTATTTTATCTTGGTATGTGTAGCTACTAGTTCAGAGATAATTAGTGTTTTATTTTGCTTTTAAGTGAAAAGAGCGAATCACTCACTGTAGATCACAATTCACCCCCCTGGTGCCTTTGTGAGCAGTCAGATTATCGATCAAAGCGTTATTATAACATAACATGTATTCCCTCCCTAAAATAAATTGCATTAACAAGATTGAGGAGTCGACAGCGTAACTCATGTAGTTATGTAATAACCATTGTGACATCGATCAAGTTCGATTTAGGCTACTTCAAGAAGCCATTCGTATATTTGAAACAACTAAGCGAGAGCCCTTAGTAATATCTTCATACTGCATTACCGACATACCAGTTCTAGTGATTAGTATACCATAACAATTATTATCTACATTTATATGGATAGTGTAGTTTATTTTACTAATGTAAACCAATGTATATGTAACCCTATAAGTAGGGACACCCTACGTTATTAGTGAATTTCCTTTGGAAAGTGAACTATTAGCATAACCCGCACGGTGAAACTTAAGCCCGGGACCACCATAGAAGTTCATAACGTGACCCCCTGAACACGTTTTGGTGGGTCGTTCAAAATATTATATATATATATATATATGTGTGTGTGTGTGTGTGTGTGTGTGTGTGTGTGTGTGTGTGTGTGTGTGCACTCTAGCGGTCGCATTTTTCGCCCGATTTACTTAAAACTTGGTAGGGACATTCCTTTCTGTAATCAGTTGGACAATTTCGTTGGGCAAAACAATCGAAAAACTCTAAACCCCTTTTTTGGGGATTAATCTTTCAAATTTCGAGTTTTTAGGCCCAAAAAGGGTCAGAAAGCCCCATATGTAGAATTAATGCAAGTAAAGAGATTGGAATTAGTGAGGCAAAAGTGTTAAGCCCTCTCTCGTCATTCTAGCATATATATTTACCGAGTTATTAAAGAAAATGTGTATCGACTAAACACTGTACGTTGTCTTATGGGGGTTTTACACTAGAAAAGCCTGTTATTCCTTTGTTAGAGTACTTTTATCATCTCCAGCAACCTAACGCCTACTTTCGAGCCTGTCTGGACCTTTTCCTAACATTATAATTCGCAAAATTGTATTCTCAGCTTTGCAGGTAAATGAAACCAGGAGCATCAGAACAGCCAAAAAATCACTGTTTTCAGATTTCAATAAAAATTGGAATAAATATATGTTTTTACACTGATTTTGAGTTTTAAAAGTTTTTGTGTGGAAATTCATTCCGCTCACTCAGCGTGCTGCGAGGAACTCGTTTGATTTTAGTTTAGCCCCCCAAGTTCAAAGGAAAATATAACTCTGACTGTCCCTGCTAATTCTCTTTGGTCCCGTCACGCACACTACTGTTTATCTTTAAATGTAAGTTTATAAACAAACTAGTAAAAATAACATGATATTCCTGTCAATATATTTCAGCCAGCTGTTAGAATTTTAACAATTACCTTTATCCGTAAACATTTAAATCCGGTCCAAATAGAGTCAAATATCGATTGTGACCCTATCCGTGTGTGTGTGTGGGGGGGGGGGGGGGTGTTTACTAGAAATCGTTTTTCCATAAGCGTGTCCGTACTTATTCGGTTATATATAATAACCTTCCGTTTTAACCGTATATACAGTGTTAAAAACACTTATGGCCACTCGGATGGATCTCAGCATTATTGTTCAAAGTTAAAACGTGTAATGTTGAATATAGTTTTTAAGCCCTATAATAGACGAGCACTTTGGTGGAAACAGAACTCAATTCCTGTATCCGTTTCAAAATAGCGGAAATGTTTGTGTAAAATATTTACGTTTGCAGAACGCTCTTTATTTTCTAAACCATGGCATATATAATTTCCCGATTAAAATTCCTTAGTTGGAATAGACTCTACTCTAATGTGATTTGTAAATGACAATATGTCTTTGAACAAATTTATATTAAAAAGGTTTTCTTTAATGTTTGTAAGCCCAAAATTTAAAAAAATCAAAGAGTAATATGTTTAAAAATTAAATAATGTTAATAATCTTGTAAATCCTAACAACTATATTATTCACTACCAACCCCGTATCTTATCTAACCTCGATTCCCTTTGTTTGTTTGGTAATTAGCTAAAAATAGAATTATCCCATATAAATATATATTATTCGAACATAACACTTCTAAGTACTCTGCGATCTCATCTGTAAAAGTTTTAAAGTTTAATTAACATTTATTTATAACGGAAAATTATATTTTTTCAAGTTTACATAATAAATTTGCTATAATTTACAAAACTTTAAAAATATTTTGACACATGTTATTGCTTTTTTGAATTTTGGGCTTATTTAAACATTTACAAAAATAATATTTTTATTTCCAAAATTATTGTCGTGTTGGCATGTATGAGTTTGATGCCAGTAAAGAATTTCAGTCAGAAAAATCCAGTCCATTGGTTTTTATAATACAAAGTATTCCGTAAATTCCAATATTCTTCACAAAAATAGCCACCATTTTGAAACGTACAGAGATAATTGAGCTCTGTTTTTTGCCAAAACGCTTGTCTATTTTTTAGCAATTGACGTTATATAAACGTTTATATTATTAAAAAATTCTGGGATCAGCACTAGTGATCACCAGTTTTTTCTACTCTCTAATTAAAAAAAGTTTAACATTTTTTACGCCATTCTGTTGGATTATTTTAACCGTAAAACATCTAAACTAATTTATTCCTTAACGACATGCACACTTTACATATACATGCAACACTTAATTAATACTTATAATTAAGTAATAGGTAACTTAACAGTAATTTACTATGTGAAAGTAAAATAAAGTGAAATTGGCCGCATCCTTGTAATTAGACGTCAACATATTAAATATTAAATAAAAAAAAAAAAACAGAACTCACTTATCTTTATTCGTTTCGAAATAAATTATCCACACCTTACCACAACACCACTTTATATATAAACAGTCATGCTTCGCCATAGTAAAACTTTTTAACGCGTTACCCTTAGTTATTAAATTGGAGTCAGATGTGAGAAGGTTCAGAGGCAAATTAAAATCATATTTAATAACTAAAGATTACTACAGTGTCCAGGAGTTTTTAACTGACAAAAGCAATGTTTAGTTGTTAACTGTTTTATTTTTATTTGTATGTATTAGTTTATCCTGTATTTTTACCTTTTTTACTTGTAACAACAGACCATTGTCAATGCTACTTGTATAGTTACATGACAAATAAAAATTCTTGATTCTTGTAAAATATTGACATTTACGGAATACCCTGTATTTTCTAAACCACTACTCGTATCTGTTTTCCGACTTAAATGTCTTACTATTGATAAACTCAGCTTTACTCTGGCATGCTACATGACTGGCCTTTTTGAGAAAATATATATTTAAAAAAATATTTATTTTAAAAATACCTATATGCCCAAAATTCATAAAAGTTAAATTGTAGCTTATGTCAAAAAACGTACCATTAAAAAGGTGTTATAAATCCTAGCAAGTTTCTAATTTACACCAACCTTGTATCTATTTTCGTTTTTCTGCAAACAGCAATTCAGATCATATGGGAAAATAACGTGTTTTGCTGACTGACCAAACCGTTCTCCCGTTATACATGCTGGACGGATGGTCTGACTAACCCTGTATAGTGCGACAGAAACCTACCCCAACCTATAAAACTCTTATTCTAAGTATACTTACACAAAGTATTAAGTTTAAATATCCTATATATGTATATAGTATATTCGGTTTTAAATGCCTAACGTCACTAACAATACCTTTAATACTCTTCTCAAACCCGCCACAACCCAAAAAGTTTTGAAACAAATAATGACGAAAATATGAGACAAAATACCAACAATTATTTTGAGTTTTTATATTAGAGATGAACGCAAACACAATCTATGTAAGTTCGGAGGATTCAGAGTATTCTGAAGATACGTTTGTTGTGAATGCATTCAACACAAAATGTGGTGTTTTTCATAAAAGCACTTCTGTTTGCTGGATACAACACTTACCATTTACCAAGAATAACAATGTTTTCACCTTGGAAGTTGGTCATAGGTACTTTTATTTTTTTAATGATTTAACAATGTTGAATGAAAATACTTTTCAAGGGATTTTGTTTTATGTAGGGTTATCTCCATATTAACCTACGTGCGTGGTGCAGTATACACGCTTATTTTAAATGAAATACAATAGTACAAAGATAAAGGATAATTTTACGACAAAACACTTAATTTTTTGATAGTAAATAAAATAACTATCATACATATATATATATATATATATATATATATATATATATATATATATATATATATATATATATATATATATGTATATTACTTGTTACATTCTCTATTAACTATTTGTAAAAACAAACTGCTCCTCTTTTATTAGTGATTCCTGAAATACCAATAATGTGTGTAAGCAGTATACTGTATATGTTTAAATGAAAAATTCCCGGAATTGTTGCTAGGTGAACATTGGCGTACAAATGCATTGAGAGAGTATGGTACGACTTCCAGTCTTAGGATTTTATTAAATTTTAAAACTCAATCGTTTCGAAGACGATGCAATACACGTTTAAAACTCTTGCAAACCAACACCACTGATTTCTATTGCTTTACTTATACGGACATTAGAAATATGCTCAAAATAACGTCGAACTAAACATTTATATTACATCTAGCTTGGAAATGTTAAAAGGAAGAATATCTCTGATAAACTTTTTGTGGAGTTTACTGCGACGAGACGTCCCCGATTGAATGGAACGAAAACAAATATTTATCCGTGATTTATCTTTCCTTCCTAAACCTTAATAACATTTGTAAGATATTGTCCTAATGGATGGTTCATCAAGTAGAACATGTATAAAAAAAATAATCAGAAGGAGGCTGTTTCTGTTTTATAAATATTGAAATTATAGATAGTTAAATCAATAAACATTGGTGTGCTGTTTGGCGGGTTAAAATAGTCCAAACGTGTGTCAAAAGCATATGGTCTATCTATCTCTGTTATCTGTATGTGTGTGTATAGTGTAAACATTTTTTATTTGTAGTAAAATTATATTTACAGTAAACTCTTAACGATTATTACGAGCTATGGGTACTACAAATTAAAAGTAATATCAATCCTCATAACAACGAAATCCGGAAGGTCACTTAGAAAACGACAACTAGAAAATGTCAAAACAAGAAATGTCATGTCATGTCACAAGGAAGTGAACAACTCCAAATTGCATGCAAATTATTTAGAAAGAAACGCCAAAATTTGGGTTAGGATCTTTTAAAATATTATATAGTTTATGAAATGTGTGTCCCTTGGCTAGTATTCAGTAGAGCTTGACATTAAAAAAAAATACAATTGTTATTACATCTCAGGGAAGGGTTTGTGTCCGGTAAACAATTTGCAGATATTTCCTAAATATAGCATATTTAAATTTAAGTAGTAGTCCAATTATTCAATTGTAATAATAGTAATATTAAGCCAATTAATGATCTCAAAAATGAAATCGTCCATTTCACTGACAATTTAAAAAATTGATTCCTTCTAGTCTTGGCAGAATATTAAAATATCCAATAAAATTAGAATTGATGAGTTAAAACGAGTTCTATATATATTATTTTGTTATTTCTGTTAATTGAAGTTAATTAATACTCATAAGTTCATAATTAGTAGTAATTCATGACTTTATTGATCTATTTGGTATGTACATACATAGAGAAGTCATATTCACCATACATCATACAATTGGTCATTCTTAATTATTTTAATATCACATTGTCAATTCTTAGGCCTAACAAAATTATCAGATGGATAAATCATCTAAATTACGAAAAAATGGTTATTGACGTGCACTTGTGAGGCAAGAGTTCCAATAAAATTACTTGCATTGGGCATTGATTCAATTGGACTAATACATATCATACACAAAAAGCCTACAAAAGATAAATGACGGTGGCAACATGCTACTGTGACTAGAGTTTGATTAGATAAAACATGGCGTGAATAAATATGGAGCATAAATATTAATGGTACATGCAACTAAGAAACGCTAAATAAATGTTTTTCTTATTTTTCTTATTATTAGAATAAAATGCAATAAATAAACAAAAACAAAAAACAATGGAAAGTTATAAGACTGGGCCGATTGGTTTGCTTAAATTAAATAATCATCAAGCAGTGAATCAGGCATACCAAAATATTCATCCACATTGTAAATAGGATTCTTACATAATAGTCAAAAGATTTTAAGTTTGAAACTTATTAAATGTAAATTTAAAACATGCTTTACAATTATATTATCATGCTTTACAATTATATTATAAAGTCTAATGCTGATGATCATGTGCCCTGACCTCGACTTCTCCAATCTCCTTTGGGGTAGGTCAATTATGCCTTTGTTCCTAGTATTAAAGTCATTCACATTGCTTCAAAAAACATAATTTGGCATATTCTTAAAAGTAAAGATTAACAGTTTAAATATGTACAAGTTTCTACAGTTGAACTGTCTAAATCAATCAAAATTGGTTTGCATTGAGCTAGCCTATCTGTTTTGATAATTTTTCTATTTTATTTTAGAGTAAAAGTACCTCCGAAATGTTGGGTGAACATCCCCAATAAATTAGGCCAAATGCCATGACAGACTGAAAGAGTGTAAAATAAGCAATCTTAACATATTAAGTTATAAAGACTATTCTTGATAGCCTAGTGGTGAGGTGGTCTATATGCGGGGACAATGGTAACTGTTTGTTTAAAATTACCCCTACAAATTTGACGTGATCTTGTGAAACCACGCTAATAAGCTAAAAATAACTGTCTTAGTCTTGTCATTATTTAAAAGAAAGCGATTCGCGGCAAACCAGTCTGAGTAGTAGTTATTCTCAATCTCAGTTGGTCTTTAACGGGCTGAAATTGATAGTAGCTGAAATCTTATGTTTAGTTCTGAGACCCGGCCTCCAGCAATGCCAAGTCAACCTACGGACGCGACACGGAGCCGGCTCACCAATAACAGAGCGAGGCACAAATAAATCAAACATTTCATGGATTGAGCAATATATTTTATTAAACGTCTTCCCTGAAAAAATTGAGCCAAAGCGGCAGCAAGTAGCAAGCACTTAAAACATATCTAACTTCATTTGCATACAGTATTTTTTTTATTTCTAGGCTTAGAACAAATGTCTTTAAAATACTTTTATTCAGACAATGTACTTCTTAAATAAAACTGATTTAAGTGACTTTCTCATACTTCTCAACAATTAACAAAAATTAGTTTTGAGCGCAAAATGATTTTTTATCTTTGCTTTTACCAAAGACATTGTAGTTTTCTCACTACATTGCTAAAATAAAATCTTGAGGTGGCCAACGTAAAAGGGTTGCGCACTGTAGCTTTTTTGAATGTATAATTCCAGGCTTTTAGGGTCTTACACATTTGTTAGGGGGAAATTAAGTTAATTTTGAGGAGCAAAGTCCTAAAATATGCTATCACTAGACCTGTCTTCTTGGGAATTTCTGTAGATGCTGAATTCACATATCGCTTCCACTGGGTAGTAGATTACATGTGGCACTTGTTAGCCAATATTTCCACGTGTAATTAAACACATAAAAGAGATGCATTTTGAATTTTTCTGATAATTTATTCTATATTTGAAACCGCTGGGGAGAGGGAAATCTTAACTTAAAAATATTATATAGTACTTAAATGATCGGTGATTTGACGCTATTTATAACATAAAATATTCGTTTTGGGGTAATTGCAATATTTGACTTAATTATTAAAATGGAAAAGGTAATAATGTGAGATTATGAGGTGTTTAAATAGGTCTAAAAGTATATTTACTTATGTAAATAATTATTTTTAGAATGTATTTCAATGAAGTGCGAAGTTTACATAATGAACAAAAACACATAAGTGCAAAAATCAAAAACACACTTTAATTGTTTATATATATATTTGTTGTCAATACCTTTTTAACCTGTTGCCTGTTGATTACAAAAATATCAGGCTGTTAAATATCATTTAAATAATAATCAAATTTTAAAACATCGTGGATATTTTCACAGATTATCGGTACTTTGAACAAATAATGAATCAACTATCTTCTTCCACTCCAGCATGTCACGCGATCACCTATAACTTTCGAGTTGACGATTTATTTGAAAACCTTAATTTCAAATTGTTTGAATAATTTCCAAATATTTACCAATGTGTATGCTATTTTTTCCGATCTATTAAACATTACATGATTTTTCTTCGAAACTATACTTTTCTTAGGCCATTTAAATTAAATTCAATATAGTGTTTCATCATCATCACAAATACTCTTTGAAACGGAGAATATAATATCCTTTGAATAAGAATCGCTGTATTTGCACAAATAGATGGCAAGTTAGTGGACACATTATTAGTAGATCAGGCTTAATAGGATGTTTTTCGTTAATAACTTTAAGCTAATTAAGGAAATCTCAACTTATTACAGTTAACAAATATTACTTTTTAAATAACTAGTGTCAAATGTTTCATTGAACTTGATTTTAAAAGAGTAAATTTCTTCTAATCTTGTAGGAGGCTTAGAAATTATAGACGAGTGTATATTATTAACCACTAAAAGAACTATACAAATTAAAATTCATACTGCTTACTGTTGAAATATTCGTTAGCTAAAACTGATTGTTTTACATACTCGTAACTCTGTCGATTTATCACTTGAATTTATGAATCTCATTGTGTAACTGCTGCAAGAAATCCATTTTATTAAACATGAAATATTCCATTTTACAAACATATTCCAGTTTCCTAAAACACAGTAACTAACAGGACTAAGAGTTTTACATCAAAATGCGTTGACGGCAAAGTTACGTTGGTAGAGCTATCCTGAGACAGTGCAACACAATAAACTTGCCCCCCTCTGATTAATTACGCTTATTTGAATGAAAGTTTGTATATTAGTCGATTTACAACCATACATATATTTTACCCAAGACCAGTTAAAGGGTCGCAGAAGATAATTAAATACATATGATAGAAAGGAAAAATAATGTTGGTTGTTTTTTTAAATCAGAGAGTATACACACACATATATATATATATATATAATTATATTTCAATTCTGACACCTTTCTTAACATTTTATAAAAGTAGATTATATCTATAAATATGAAAGGGCATTTCTGTAATTAATTAGTGTGTGTGTTTAGCCGTTTTACCTAAGTACGCATAAAACGTTACCATAACAACGAGTAGTAGATTTACATCATGAACCCACATAACCTTTAAAGTAATACATGTTTTACATGGATAATGTTGCACTGACACCATTTTGTTATTTGCTCCTTAGAGTTAAGAAAACTAAATACTAAACTTTGCTTTACCTAAATCTAATTTATTTAAAAAGTAATTAATTTGTTGAGCTTTTGAACGAGACCCAAGAAGCACATGTAGCTAGGGTTCAGAACAAGAACCATTTTGGTATTTTTTTAACTTTTTGTCTTAAATGACATAGTGTTGGTTTATTTGATCAGACCTAAATATTAATATAGTATTCCGATTTATTCAATTCTGGAAAGACTAACCTTTAAATTGCAAGCCTAAGTTGAAATATTTCTTAAATTAAACATAAGTAATTACGCTCTTCCTATATATTTACGAACGCTTAAAATATTTACCCATTAACTCATATTAATAACGTCATACGTAGTAATGTTCAATTATTGGATGTGAAAGAAATGCTCTAAATTTATTCGACCACCCAAGCAATTGGTTTTAGTTTTTCTTCAGTCGGTGAAAAGTCATAGATAGTTATTTTGTATTGTATGATAATATTCTGCTTAGTACAGTTAAAAATAATAAAATGACCAGACAAAAAACATCTAAAACTAATTATTCGAGGCCCGTGGATTACTTTTTTGTAGTTTATAGTATTTAAAAAAAATATAAAAACCCGTTGGTAGCCTCTTTTTGCCTGTCCACATAGACTACAAATCTGTGCGTACAAAATATCCAGCGAAAGCAAGGGGCAAGTCGCTACAGTACGAGCTCTACAGTGCCAGGATTGTGATTCGAACCCACGTCAGGGCCGCTACATTGTGTTTGGAGTCCGACGGTCCGCCTTACTTTGCCTGTCCACATAGACTACAACATATCCAGCTAAAGCAAGGGGCAAGTCGCTACAGTACGAGCTCTACAGTGCCAGGATTGTGATTCGAACCCACGTCAGGGCCGCTACATTGTGTTTGGAGTCCGACGCATCGCCTTACTTTGCCTGTCCACATAGACTACAACATATCCAGCTAAAGCAAGGGGCAAGTCGCTAAAGTACGAACTCTACAGTGCCAGGATTGTGATTCAAACCCACGTCAGGGCCGCTACATTGTGTTTGGAGTCCGACGCATCGCCTTACTTTGCCTGTCCACATAGACTACAACATATCCAGCTAAAGCAAGGGGCAAGTCGCTAAAGTACGAGCTCTACAGTGCCAGGATTGTGATTCAAACCCACGTCAGGGCCGCTACCTTGTGTTTGGAGTCCGACGGTCCGCCTTACTTTGCCTGTCCACATAGACTACAACATATCCAGCTAAAGCAAGGGGCAAGTCGCTAAAGTACGATCTCTACAGTGCCAGGATTGTGATTCAAACCCACGTCAGGGCCGCTACATTGTGTTTGGAGTCCGACGCATCGCCTTACTTTGCCTGTCCACATAGACTACAACATATCCAGCTAAAGCAAGGGGCAAGTCGCTACAGTACGAGCTCTACAGTGCCAGGATTGTGATTCGAACCCACGTCAGGGCCGCTACATTGTGTTTGGAGTCCGACGCATCGCCTTACTTTGCCTGTCCACATAGACTACAACATATCCAGCTAAAGCAAGGGGCAAGTCGCTACAGTACGAGCTCTACAGTGCCAGGATTGTGATTCGAACCCACGTCAGGGCCGCTACATTGTGTTTGGAGTCCGACGCATCGCCTTACTTTGCCTGTCCACATAGACTACAACATATCCAGCTAAAGCAAGGGGCAAGTCGCTACAGTACGAGCTCTACAGTGCCAGGATTGTGATTCAAACCCACGTCAGGGCCGCTACATTGTGTTTGGAGTCCGACGGTCCGCCTTACTTTGCCTGTCCACATAGACTACAACATATCCAGCTAAAGCAAGGGGCAAGTCGCTACAGTACGAAATCTACAGTGCCAGGATTGTGATTCAAACCCACGTCAGGGCCGCTACATTGTGTTCGGAGTCCGACGGTCCGCCTTACTTTGCCTGTCCACATAGACTACAACATATCCAGCTAAAGCAAGGGGCAAGTCGCTACAGTACGAGCTCTACAGTGCCAGGATTGTGATTCGAACCCACGTCAGGGCCGCTACATTGTGTTTGGAGTCCGACTTACTTTGCCTGTCCACATAGACTACAACATATCCAGCTAAAGCAAGGGGCAAGTCGCTAAAGTACGAGCTCTACAGTGCCAGGATTGTGATTCAAACCCACGTCAGGGCCGCTACATTGTGTTTGGAGTCCGACGGTCCGCCTTACTTTGCCTGTCCACATAGACTACAACATATCCAGCTAAAGCAAGGGGCAAGTCGCTACAGTACGAGCTCTACAGTGCCAGGATTGTGATTCGAACCCACGTCAGGGCCGCTACATTGTGTTTGGAGTCCGACGGTCCGCCTTACTTTGCCTGTCCACATAGACTACAACATATCCAGCTAAAGCAAGGGGCAAGTCGCTAAAGTACGAGCTATACAGTGCCAGGATTGTGATTCGAACCCACGTCAGGGCCGCTACATTGTGTTTGGAGTCCGACGGTCCGCCTTACTTTGCCTGTCCACATAGACTACAACATATCCAGCTAAAGCAAGGGGCAAGTCGCTAAAGTACGAGCTCTACAGTGCCAGGATTGTGATTCAAACCCACGTCAGGGCCGCTACATTGTGTTTGGAGTCCGACGGTCCGCCTTACTTTGCCTGTCCACATAGACTACAACATATCCAGCTAAAGCAAGGGGCAAGTCGCTAAAGTACGAGCTCTACAGTGCCAGGATTGTGATTCAAACCCACGTCAGGGCCGCTACATTGTGTTTGGAGTCCGACGCATCGCCTTTACACAAAATACTCACCCGAATACTACAACATATCCAGCTAAAGCAAGGGGCAAGTCGCTACAGTACGAGCTCTACAGTGCCAGGATTGTGATTCAAACCCACGTCAGGGCCGCTACATTGTGTTTGGAGTCCGACGCATCGCCTTACTTTGCCTGTCCACATAGACTACAACATATCCAGCTAAAGCAAGGGGCAAGTCGCTACAGTACGAGCTCTACAGTTCCAGGATTGTGATTCGAACCCACGTCAGGGCCGCTACATTGTGTTTGGAGTCCGACGGTCCGCCTTACTTTGCCTGTCCACATAGACTACAACATATCCAGCTAAAGCAAGGGGCAAGTCGCTACAGTACGAGCTCTACAGTGCCAGGATTGTGATTCAAACCCACGTCAGGTCCGCTACATTGTGTTTGGAGTCCGACGGTCCGCCTTACTTTGCCTGTCCACATAGACTACAACATATCCAGCTAAAGCAAGGGGCAAGTCGCTACAGTACGAGCTCTACAGTGCCAGGATTGTGATTCAAACCCACGTCAGGGCCGCTACATTGTGTTTGGAGTCCGACGGTCCGCCTTACTTTGCCTGTCCACATAGACTACAACATATCCAGCTAAAGCAAGGGGCAAGTCGCTACAGTACGAGCTCTACAGTGCCAGGATTGTGATTCGAACCCACGTCAGGGCCGCTACATTGTGTTTGGAGTCCGACGGTCCGCCTTACTTTGCCTGTCCACATAGACTACAACATATCCAGCTAAAGCAAGGGGCAAGTCGCTAAAGTACGAGCTCTACAGTGCCAGGATTGTGATTCGAACCCACGTCAGGGCCGCTACATTGTGTTTGGAGTCCGACGGTCCGCCTTACTTTGCCTGTCCACATAGACTACAACATATCCAGCTAAAGCAAGGGGCAAGTCGCTAAAGTACGAGCTCTACAGTGCCAGGATTGTGATTCAAACCCACGTCAGGGCCGCTACATTGTGTTTGGAGTCCGACGGTCCGCCTTACTTTGCCTGTCCACATAGACTACAACATATCCAGCTAAAGCAAGGGGCAAGTCGCTAAAGTACGAGCTCTACAGTGCCAGGATTGTGATTCAAACCCACGTCAGGGCCGCTACATTGTGTTTGGAGTCCGACGCATCGCCTTACTTTGCCTGTCCACATAGACTACAACATATCCAGCTAAAGCAAGGGGCAAGTCGCTACAGTACGAGCTCTACAGTTCCAGGATTGTGATTCGAACCCACGTCAGGGCCGCTACATTGTGTTTGGAGTCCGACGGTCCGCCTTACTTTGCCTGTCCACATAGACTACAACATATCCAGCTAAAGCAAGGGGCAAGTCGCTACAGTACGAGCTCTACAGTTCCAGGATTGTGATTCGAACCCACGTCAGGGCCGCTACATTGTGTTTGGAGTCCGACGCATCGCCTTTACACAAAATACTCACCCGAATACTACAACATCTCCAGCTAAAGCAAGGGGCAAGTCGCTACAGTACGAGCTCTACAGTGCCAGGATTGTGATTCGAACCCACGTCAGGGCCGCTAAATTGTGTTTGGAGTCCGACGGTCCGCCTTACTTTGCCTGTCCACATAGACTACAACATATCCAGCTAAAGCAAGGGGCAAGTCGCTAAAGTACGAGCTCTACAGTGCCAGGATTGTGATTCGAACCCACGTCAGGGCCGCTACATTGTGTTTGGAGTCCGACGGTCCGCCTTACTTTGCCTGTCCACATAGACTACAACATATCCAGCTAAAGCAAGGGGCAAGTCGCTACAGTACGAGCTCTACAGTGCCAGGATTGTGATTCAAACCCACGTCAGGGCCGCTACATTGTGTTTGGAGTCCGACGGTCCACCTTACTTTGCCTGTCCACATAGACTACAACATATCCAGCTAAAGCAAGGGGCAAGTCGCTACAGTACGAGCTCTACAGTGCCAGGATTGTGATTCGAACCCACGTCAGGGCCGCTACATTGTGTTTGGAGTCCGACGGTCCGCCTTACTTTGCCTGTCCACATAGACTACAACATATCCAGCTAAAGCAAGGGGCAAGTCGCTACAGTACGAGCTCTACAGTGCCAGGATTGTGATTCGAACCCACGTCAGGGCCGCTACATTGTGTTTCGAGTCCGACGCATCGCCTTACTTTGCCTGTCCACATAGACTACAACATATCCAGCTAAAGCAAGGGGCAAGTCGCTAAAGTACGAGCTCTACAGTGCCAGGATTGTGATTCAAACCCACGTCAGGGCCGCTACATTGTGTTTGGAGTCCGACGCATCGCCTTACTTTGCCTGTCCACATAGACTACAACATATCCAGCTAAAGCAAGGGGCAAGTCGCTAAAGTACGAGCTCTACAGTGCCAGGATTGTGATTCAAACCCACGTCAGGGCCGCTACCTTGTGTTTGGAGTCCGACGGTCCGCCTTACTTTGCCTGTCCACATAGACTACAACATATCCAGCTAAAGCAAGGGGCAAGTCGCTAAAGTACGATCTCTACAGTGCCAGGATTGTGATTCAAACCCACGTCAGGGCCGCTACATTGTGTTTGGAGTCCGACGCATCGCCTTACTTTGCCTGTCCACATAGACTACAACATATCCAGCTAAAGCAAGGGGCAAGTCGCTACAGTACGAGCTCTACAGTGCCAGGATTGTGATTCGAACCCACGTCAGGGCCGCTACATTGTGTTTGGAGTCCGTACGCATCGCCTTACTTTGCCTGTCCACATAGACTACAACATATCCAGCTAAAGCAAGGGGCAAGTCGCTACAGTACGAGCTCTACAGTGCCAGGATTGTGATTCGAACCCACGTCAGGGCCGCTACATTGTGTTTGGAGTCCGACGCATCGCCTTACTTTGCCTGTCCACATAGACTACAACATATCCAGCTAAAGCAAGGGGCAAGTCGCTACAGTACGAGCTCTACAGTGCCAGGATTGTGATTCAAACCCACGTCAGGGCCGCTACATTGTGTTTGGAGTCCGACGGTCCGCCTTACTTTGCCTGTCCACATAGACTACAACATATCCAGCTAAAGCAAGGGGCAAGTCGCTACAGTACGAAATCTACAGTGCCAGGATTGTGATTCAAACCCACGTCAGGGCCGCTACATTGTGTTCGGAGTCCGACGGTCCGCCTTACTTTGCCTGTCCACATAGACTACAACATATCCAGCTAAAGCAAGGGGCAAGTCGCTACAGTACGAGCTCTACAGTGCCAGGATTGTGATTCAAACCCACGTCAGGGCCGCTACATTGTGTTTGGAGTCCGACGGTCCGCCTTACTTTGCCTGTCCACATAGACTACAACATATCCAGCTAAAGCAAGGGGCAAGTCGCTACAGTACGAGCTCTACAGTGCCAGGATTGTGATTCGAACCCACGTCAGGGCCGCTACATTGTGTTTGGAGTCCGACTTACTTTGCCTGTCCACATAGACTACAACATATCCAGCTAAAGCAAGGGCCAAGTCGCTAAAGTACGAGCTCTACAGTGCCAGGATTGTGATTCAAACCCACGTCAGGGCCGCTACATTGTGTTTGGAGTCCGACGGTCCGCCTTACTTTGCCTGTCCACATAGACTACAACATATCCAGCTAAAGCAAGGGGCAAGTCGCTACAGTACGAGCTCTACAGTGCCAGGATTGTGATTCGAACCCACGTCAGGGCCGCTACATTGTGTTTGGAGTCCGACGGTCCGCCTTACTTTGCCTGTCCACATAGACTACAACATATCCAGCTAAAGCAAGGGGCAAGTCGCTAAAGTACGAGCTCTACAGTGCCAGGATTGTGATTCGAACCCACGTCAGGGCCGCTACATTGTGTTTGGAGTCCGACGGTCCGCCTTACTTTGCCTGTCCACATAGACTACAACATATCCAGCTAAAGCAAGGGGCAAGTCGCTAAAGTACGAGCTCTACAGTGCCAGGATTGTGATTCAAACCCACGTCAGGGCCGCTACATTGTGTTTGGAGTCCGACGGTCCGCCTTACTTTGCCTGTCCACATAGACTACAACATATCCAGCTAAAGCAAGGGGCAAGTCGCTAAAGTACGAGCTCTACAGTGCCAGGATTGTTATTCAAACCCACGTCAGGGCCGCTACATTGTGTTTGGAGTCCGACGCATCGCCTTACTTTGCCTGTCCACATAGACTACAACATATCCAGCTAAAGCAAGGGGCAAGTCGCTACAGTACGAGCTCTACAGTTCCAGGATTGTTATTCGAACCCACGTCAGGGCCGCTACATTGTGTTTGGAGTCCGACGGTCCGCCTTACTTTGCCTGTCCACATAGACTACAACATATCCAGCTAAAGCAAGGGGCAAGTCGCTACAGTACGAGCTCTACAGTTCCAGGATTGTGATTCGAACCCACGTCAGGGCCGCTACATTGTGTTTGGAGTCCGACGCATCGCCTTTACACAAAATACTCACCCGAATACTACAACATATCCAGCTAAAGCAAGGGGCAAGTCGCTACAGTACGAGCTCTACAGTGCCAGGATTGTGATTCAAACCCACGTCAGGGCCGCTACATTGTGTTTGGAGTCCGACGCATCGCCTTACTTTGCCTGTCCACATAGACTACAACATATCCAGCTAAAGCAAGGGGCAAGTCGCTACAGTACGAGCTCTACAGTTCCAGGATTGTGATTCGAACCCACGTCAGGGCCGCTACATTGTGTTTGGAGTCCGACGGTCCGCCTTACTTTGCCTGTCCACATAGACTACAACATATCCAGCTAAAGCAAGGGGCAAGTCGCTACAGTACGAGCTCTACAGTGCCAGGATTGTGATTCAAACCCACGTCAGGTCCGCTACATTGTGTTTGGAGTCCGACGGTCCGCCTTACTTTGCCTGTCCACATAGACTACAACATATCCAGCTAAAGCAAGGGGCAAGTCGCTACAGTACGAGCTCTACAGTGCCAGGATTGTGATTCAAACCCACGTCAGGGCCGCTACATTGTGTTTGGAGTCCGACGGTCCGCCTTACTTTGCCTGTCCACATAGACTACAACATATCCAGCTAAAGCAAGGGGCAAGTCGCTACAGTACGAGCTCTACAGTGCCAGGATTGTGATTCGAACCCACGTCAGGGCCGCTACATTGTGTTTGGAGTCCGACGGTCCGCCTTACTTTGCCTGTCCACATAGACTACAACATATCCAGCTAAAGCAAGGGGCAAGTCGCTAAAGTACGAGCTCTACAGTGCCAGGATTGTGATTCGAACCCACGTCAGGGCCGCTACATTGTGTTTGGAGTCCGACGGTCCGCCTTACTTTGCCTGTCCACATAGACTACAACATATCCAGCTAAAGCAAGGGGCAAGTCGCTAAAGTACGAGCTCTACAGTGCCAGGATTGTGATTCAAACCCACGTCAGGGCCGCTACATTGTGTTTGGAGTCCGACGGTCCGCCTTACTTTGCCTGTCCACATAGACTACAACATATCCAGCTAAAGCAAGGGGCAAGTCGCTAAAGTACGAGCTCTACAGTGCCAGGATTTTAATTCAAACCCACGTCAGGGCCGCCACATTGTGTTTGGAGTCCGACGCATCGCCTTACTTTGCCTGTCCACATAGACTACAACATATCCAGCTAAAGCAAGGGGCAAGTCGCTACAGTACGAGCTCTACAGTTCCAGGATTGTGATTCGAACCCACGTCAGGGCCGCTACATTGTGTTTGGAGTCCGACGGTCCGCCTTACTTTGCCTGTCCACATAGACTACAACATATCCAGCTAAAGCAAGGGGCAAGTCGCTACAGTACGAGCTCTACAGTTCCAGGATTGTGATTCGAACCCACGTCAGGGCCGCTACATTGTGTTTGGAGTCCGACGCATCGCCTTTACACAAAATACTCACCCGAATACTACAACATATCCAGCTAAAGCAAGGGGCAAGTCGCTACAGTACGAGCTCTACAGTGCCAGGATTGTGATTCTAACCCACGTCAGGGCCGCTAAATTGTGTTTGGAGTCCGACGGTCCGCCTTACTTTGCCTGTCCACATAGACTACAACATATCCAGCTAAAGCAAGGGGCAAGTCGCTAAAGTACGAGCTCTACAGTGCCAGGATTGTGATTCGAACCCACGTCAGGGCCGCTACATTGTGTTTGGAGTCCGACGGTCCGCCTTACTTTGCCTGTCAACATAGACTACAACATATCCAGCTAAAGCAAGGGGCAAGTCGCTACAGTACGAGCTCTACAGTGCCAGGATTGTGATTCAAACCCACGTCAGGGCCGCTACATTGTGTTTGGAGTCCGACGGTCCGCCTTACTTTGCCTGTCCACATAGACTACAACATATCCAGCTAAAGCAAGGGGCAAGTCGCTACAGTACGAGCTCTACAGTTCCAGGATTGTGATTCGAACCCACGTCAGGGCCGCTACATTGTGTTTGGAGTCCGACGGTCCGCCTTACTTTGCCTGTCCACATAGACTACAACATATCCAGCTAAAGCAAGGGGCAAGTCGCTACAGTACGAGCTCTACAGTTCCAGGATTGTGATTCGAACCCACGTCAGGGCCGCTACATTGTGTTTGGAGTCCGACGCATCGCCTTTACACAAAATACTCACCCGAATACTACAACATATCCAGCTAAAGCAAGGGGCAAGTCGCTACAGTACGAGCTCTACAGTGCCAGGATTGTGATTCAAACCCACGTCAGGTCCGCTACATTGTGTTTGGAGTCCGACGGTCCGCCTTACTTTGCCTGTCCACATAGACTACAACATATCCAGCTAAAGCAAGGGGCAAGTAGCTACAGTACGAGCTCTACAGTGCCAGGATTGTGATTCAAACCCACGTCAGGGCCGCTACATTGTGTTTGGAGTCCGACGGTCCGCCTTACTTTGCCTGTCCACATAGACTACAACATATCCAGCTAAAGCAAGGGGCAAGTCGCTACAGTACGAGCTCTACAGTGCCAGGATTGTGATTCGAACCCACGTCAGGGCCGCTACATTGTGTTTGGAGTCCGACGGTCCGCCTTACTTTGCCTGTCCACATAGACTACAACATATCCAGCTAAAGCAAGGGGCAAGTCGCTAAAGTACGAGCTCTACAGTGCCAGGATTGTGATTCGAACCCACGTCAGGGCCGCTACATTGTGTTTGGAGTCCGACGGTCCGCCTTACTTTGCCTGTCCACATAGACTACAACATATCCAGCTAAAGCAAGGGGCAAGTCGCTAAAGTACGAGCTCTACAGTGCCAGGATTGTGATTCAAACCCACGTCAGGGCCGCTACATTGTGTTTGGAGTCCGACGGTCCGCCTTACTTTGCCTGTCCACATAGACTACAACATATCCAGCTAAAGCAAGGGGCAAGTCGCTAAAGTACGAGCTCTACAGTGCCAGGATTGTGATTCAAACCCACGTCAGGGCCGCTACATTGTGTTTGGAGTCCGACGCATCGCCTTACTTTGCCTGTCCACATAGACTACAACATATCCAGCTAAAGCAAGGGGCAAGTCGCTACAGTACGAGCTCTACAGTTCCAGGATTGTGATTCGAACCCACGTCAGGGCCGCTACATTGTGTTTGGAGTCCGACGCATCGCCTTTACACCAAATACTCACCCGAATACTACAACATATCCAGCTAAAGTCAGGGGCAAGTCGCTACAGTACGAGCTCTACAGTGCCAGGATTGTGATTCAAACCCACGTCAGGGCCGCTACATTGTGTTTGGAGTCCGACGCATCGCCTTTACACCGAATACTCACCCGAATACTACAACATATCCAGCTAAAGCAAGGGGCAAGTCGCTACAGTACGAGCTCTACAGTGCCAGGATTGTGATTCGAACCCACGTCAGGGCCGCTACATTGTGTTTGGAGTCCGACGCATCGCCTTACTTTGCCTGTCCACATAGACTACAACATATCCAGCTAAAGCAAGGGGCAAGTCGCTAAAGTACGAGCTCTACAGTGCCAGGATTGTGATTCAAACCCACGTCAGGGCCGCTACATTGTGTTTGGAGTCCGACGCATCGCCTTACTTTGCCTGTCCACATAGACTACAACATATCCAGCTAAAGCAAGGGGCAAGTCGCTACAGTACGAGCTCTACAGTTCCAGGATTGTGATTCGAACCCACGTCAGGGCCGCTACATTGTGTTTGGAGTCCGACGGTCCGCCTTACTTTGCCTGTCCACATAGACTACAACATATCCAGCTAAAGCAAGGGGCAAGTCGCTACAGTACGAGCTCTACAGTTCCAGGATTGTGATTCGAACCCACGTCAGGGCCGCTACATTGTGTTTGGAGTCCGACGCATCGCCTTTACGCCAAATACTCACCCGAATAACTAGTGTAACCAAGTTCATTTCAACTTAATATCACATAAATAACGTATTTTAAGTGACATCGCCTAGGATATTCATTGAAATCCGGGAACCTAACTGATTCTGATATGCCTAAGTCACGGCGGGAATTATATAAGATGCTTAATTTCACCCATTGCCTACTTTAAAAAAACCTTTTCGTCTAGTGAGTTTGTTGAGGATAATAACATATAGGGCTTTTCAACTGAGACCAAACAAACGAAGGCCTTGCATGATGCTTGGATTGCCCTGTAGAACGAACTTCGGGACATGGGACAAACAATGACTCCGCCACAAAATCCAGCGAGACCACACAAGCTCAAGTTGTGCGTAAAGTGAGGAAGTTGAAACAAGGCTTTGGATCCAGGCATTGATGGGAGTCAGGAGGATAGAACAAGAACACTCACTATACTTTACAGCATTATTTTGTTTAGAGAGTTGTGCCATGCTTCGCTAAAAAATCACCATAATTTTCCCAAATTCTGGGAATGATCTAGAGAAACCGGGCAACTGGAGGCAAATAATTATTGCTCCAGTTGTGGCACGAATATATTCAGCTATTTTGTGTGAGGTGAAGCCAGGTGTCCCCTCTCACCCTTTATTTTCATTATGTACTTGATCGATTGATACAAAGTCTTCAGGGTTCGGTGTGGGGCTTTCCACTCGGTGACCATTGCTTGAGTGTGCCGGCTTTCACAGACTGCCTCCCTGACAATTTGCCCTTCAAAACACTGTCTGTTTCGTTCAACTTGTTTGTCAATTGCTTAATTGGGCAACGCGAAGGAGCATCATCCCCATACACAAGTCTACAACGTCTTTAAACTAAGATAATTGATTTAAATTCACCTAACCACAACACATCCTGAGCGTTTTGCTGATGAGTAGCGATAGCACTGAAGAACCATGAATCAACGAAAATAAGAATTACAGCTGTTTGGCCAATAAATTAGAAACTGTGAATAACAGTTAACAGTTAGTATTACAAGGATTACTGAAAAAATGCTCATTGCAATGCTCAAGAAGTGCAGCAATGTTGGGCAATAGGCTAAATTTTGCTTTGTCGCCTATATAGCTTTAAACGGTGGCCATATGAAAATTTGTTGAGTACCACTAACAACTTTTTGAGTTATTCTATCCAAACATCTACAAACTTTACCATATACTTTAAATTTAGTCAATACAAATTGTTGTTAAAATGTGCCAGTTCTTTTTCATCCAATAAACGCTGTATATTGATTTGGATAGATAGAAGAAGGTGAAATGGATAGCTTTTTATAGTAAAGGGCTAATTCTTGAACGACACTGGTATTCTATTACTGACTATTAAATTGAATATTAGTATGAAATGCAATAGCGTTATCTATCTATTAATCATTGTGTTTAAAAGTAGTTGTGTTTGAAATATGTACATTTGATGAAAACCTAAACAGTGGTTAAACAAATTGACCGTACAATGCGAGAGCTGCTGTCGCTAATGACCCGTTCCCACAGTTGGCTGTTCCACCATCGTTTATGACTAATTATATTTGACAAGGTAAGTGGAGGTTTACATACTCGTTGAACAATTTTTTTACTGCTAATTAAATATAAAATTAAAACTGAAACTCGTTAGCATGAATTTTTATTACGAATTGTAAATCTTAATTGTGAAGTGTGATAAGTGTAAAAGTGTGATGATTTGCTAGATAACTCATTTAAAGTATAAGCTCATAATATTTACTCATTTATTCTAAGCTCATTTATTTAAGCTCATTTATTTTGTTTTATTTTTATTTCACTCACAAATTTAATGTACAAGTGAACTAATTCAAAAGATTAACTAGTACCTACATTTGTTACTAATAGAAAAGCTGAAAACAGCGAGATAAGCCACTTAACGTGCATTACTATAGTTAATACAACATTCCAAGGAAGTATTAAATTGATAAACCCGTAAATATACTAAATAGCCTTCACAAATGTTATTCAAAGTTCGTTTTTGGTATGTAAGCGAAATTCCTATGGAAACGTGAACTATTCGCTATCCATTATGACAAGCTTTCCTGTTACCTTGGTCTCTTCACGTTTGTGGACAGTAGGGGACGGAACGCCCTTCCTAAGATTGTGGTATCCAGCTGATAAACATAGATACGTTGTCAGTCAGGCTAGAGGGGCGGAGCAAACCACCTGTTTTGATAGCCGATAAAGCAGCTGTTGCGGGTGTATCCTATGAAAGGTTCATTGGTAACTCCATCCCATCCCACCTTTTCTAACCCTTCTAGTTCCTCTCCTTTTGGTGACACGTGCTATGTCACCATGGTTGACAAGTGAAAGACGTTCCTAGCGGGTCTCCCAAGGTTTCTTTATCCTGCAATCTAACTTCAACTATTGACGTTCTTAACATGGCACCTTGGACACATTTTGGGGTAAAATCATGGATATGCGTGTTGCAATCTAATGGTTGCATTTGTTGTCCGAATATATACAAATTTGGGGGAGTCATTAATTTCTATAATCAGTAAAAGTAGTTCGTTTGATAAAACAATTGGAACCCCGTAAACGCCTTTCATAGAGGTTTTAAAATTCAAGTGTGTGTATTTGAGCCCTACTAAAACAAAATTGGGTAACTATGGTAAAAAAACGACAACATGTTCAAAAATGATGGAATATTTAATTTCCGAGGCATTAAATAAATGTTTAATCGACTAAACACAGTACGTTGTCCTAGGGGTTTTACATTAGAACAATTGTTTTTAGATATTGGCGTGGGTGTATCTGTATCATCCCATATCTACTTACGATACTGACTGGACCAATAATATATAACTACATTGTATTCCGAATATTGGAGATAAATACAAACAGGATCATCAGAACAGCCAATAAATAAAGGGTTTTCCAATTTCCATATCGATTCAGGTTATTGCATATTCCAACGGCTTATTTGCTTTTTTAAAGTTTTTAATTTGGAAATTTGCTTACCTCGCATCAACGTGCTGCGTGTGAACTCGAAATACAAATAAATCAAATATAACATTGTGTTATAGTTAGTTGAGCGACAAAACATATAATAAAAAATATTCTTCATTTGTTACAAACTCGTCTTTACATTACTAGTACCTACGTAAATGGTGTACACTATTTTAGCGTTTAAAATATTATGTTTGTCTGAAAGGTTCAGGATTATCAAAACCCCCGCTGAGCTTAGAGTACGGCACAGGAATGGATGTGTCCCGACAATGTGTCTACGGCTGCAGCGGGTTGGCGGACGGCCACAATCAATATCAGGTTTCATGGTCATTGGTCATGTCAAGGTCACGTCAGAGACACTTGGAGCAGTAAATTACTACTATTACTAATGTAGCAATTTTTGTTGACAGAATTTGTTTTATCAAATTAAATAATAATGCAAATAAGGGTCATTAAAAACCGTAATCAATCCTAAAACGTTATTCAAGTTCTCTCATCATGTTGTGAAAATATGAAACGTTAAGAATCTACCTTCTCTCTTGTTTATACTTCCATACACGAGACATTAAAGTGTTACATGAGTGGGATTTAAGGGTTTTGAGAATATATTCGCGATTTATGTTACTTACAAATTAATATGTAATACATTTATATTAACCGTTAGCGTATTTGATATTTTATTGTTATAACATAGACAGTCAATCATGATTGTTTATGAAAATATAGAATTATAGGTATTGTTAAATTCTAGAAATATATCACTGTAAAAAACTTGAAGGAACTAAAGATTTTCTCAAAGAATGAAAGGAGATTTCTTTTCAAGGAAAACATGATAAACCAATACCAAGCTTAACCAGATATTCTGGGAAATCTACATCTGGTGAGAATTGTGCAAAAGATTTATCTTTATTTTATTGTTTAGTTGTAAATGGATACAAAATAATTAACTGTTTATAGGTGAATCTATAAAGTGATTCTATTGGCAAGTGATTTATTATAAGAGTTTTAATTCATCAAAGCTTAAGTTTATTAATCATGATTACATCCAAAGGATGCAGTATCATAAATTGACTTAAGTAAAAATCCGGCCAAAATTGTATAATTGTCTCAATGAATATCCACAGTTAAAAACGTGTTATTTTAATCACATTAGTTTATATTAGTGTAGCAAATATATTTTTTTATAAAGTATGAATTTCAAACCGGGAAGGCTCATACTAGAGTATACTGTTATTTTTTGGAATGCTTGTGGAAAATCTGTGGCATTGCAGTCAGTAAATTGTATTTCACCGGCTAATTCTGTTTATTGAAGTAGTTTTAATAAATTATGTCACTCAGTGAAGTACTTTAAATAATATTCTGAATATAAAAGACATAATAGATATTTGAGCGTGGCTAAACGTAAATAATATAATGTAAATGCAGGAAAAGGTGGATAGAGGAGTATTGTCCTTGGAGGGGTCACTAATACAGTACTAAATGTAGAGCAGGCAGAATTGCGAGCGAGAGACAACAAAGCTGTAACTAGCCCCTCGAGCATTGGCTTCAACTAATCTGCTTAGTGCGATGTTTAAAGTAAAGTTTACTGGTGACAGAAATATTATAAAGATGTACATTTCGAGGTACTTTATACTTGTATTTTTAATATTCTATACACTAAATCCGTTGTTACTCTATCTGGTTTCGTGGGGGGGGGAGGATGAGGGGCAAGAAATCGTTTTTCCATAAGTGTGAACCCTATTTATTCTGTTTCGTATTCATTGCCACTAATCATTGAACAATCATTCAAGATACTAGCGTGTTTTGGTTTTTAATCTCAATGGATATATAGTACATTTCATGAAAAGCTTGGTTTTCATTTAAGATTAATCTATTGGAGATATTTTGATTTCTTAAGTTGCTTGGATACTTTTTGGGAAAACTTTTTAAAATATGAAAAATTAAATATAAAGCAAACGCCTGGAGACACCGTAAATGAGTACACTCCAACATACCAAACAATCAAAATCGGCCCATTGGAATTAACTTTATTTATTTACACATCGAACCAAGCACTCTGACAGACATAAACGTAAAACCACATTTTTGGGTCCAGTGAGCATAAAAACTAAAATTTCCACCGGCAACTCAAATTCGAAATTTTCTATTTGTTTGTCTATGCCAGTGGCATTTTTTTATAATATTAACATTGATAGGGGACAACGGTTCAAACCTCTCAGAGTCACGTGGGAGCCACGCGAATGTGAACTAGCGACCTCTTGCACCGTAGCAATACTTTCTCCACATATGTATGAGGAAGAAAGTAACAACCACACCCTCGGGAGAAGGTAAGCAGAGCGATTACCTGGCAATGCCGAAATCGTAAAAAACAGTTTGGAATTATCAGAGGAGGGTTTTATTAAATTCTTCAGTGTATCATATATAAAGACCAGTTTTCATGTAACAAGGAACCGAAAAAATCTCCGTACAATTTAACATGATACCGACTAAACCACATATACAGTATATATATATATATATTTTTTATTTATTTATTTATTTATTTATTTGTCTGGTTGTCATTTATACTTATATACTTATACTTATACTTATACTTAGACAGCTTTGCAGAGTATAACTTTGACCATCCCATTCCGTATTTTACTTGACGCATAGCAAACTCGCTTCTCTCGATTACCTAGAGCTTAACCAGGATGATACTTTATTAAAAACTTCGACCTTAGACGTATACATGACAGGATTTAGACCAATCCCTATAAAAACGTAAAAAATTCCACCGGCGCTAAAACGCAAAACAGACCATTTCCAACCAAATATTCAATATGTACTTGTAGTCCAGTCGATATAATGCAAAATAGTGGGAATAGCTGGAAAGTATTTCAAAGTTGATGGAATTTTTACATGTTGTCTAGGGTTGCTCTTGGATGTATATGCTGAGTTTTCGACCTCTACGTACCCTGTGCTAACTTTGGGAGGGGCCAAAAAACTGCAAAATCTTCTGTATTATTTCATGTTTTATGTGTACATGTTGTAAATTACGCATATTTTGTGTACCATTGTGCATGATAAAGTTGTAGAGCATAAAGTTTGCTAAATTTTGGTTGGTAAAACAATGTTAACTGAGATACAGCCGACCAAAGTTTGAATTTTATTTAATGTAAACAAATAGTTGAAAACTGAAGGGTTCGGCCCTATATATATGTATTACTATCTTTGCCATGTAATTATTTTAATAACTCATCAATATCAACATCTTGGAATACCTATTATCCCATCCCCCTTCACTCACCAAACACTTTTGGTGGAAATTTGATAAAAATCGGTCCAGAAGTTTCCATTATATCTCTGCAAATATACAAACAGACATTATGTAAAAACACTTTTTGTACTAAAAAATACCAAAACGGACATTTAAAATTTTTTTACAATCACTATACTTTCTCTATATTATATCAGTGGAAAAGTAAAATTGACATGGTTTACATTCAATATAGTATACACGATATTTGAATGATTTAAAATCCTAAACACATCATGTATTTGCACTTTTTGTTTACCAAAACAAAGGGTTACTTTACATCAGCTGATCAACAAAACAAGAGCTAATTCACCAAAAAACTCATTATAAAATGGTTTTCGATCACGTATTATTTTCACCTGCCTATATCAAGTGTTTTCCGATCAATAGACAATTTATCAGATGACATGGCATCTATTTCAATGCAAAACCCCGAGGCTAGTCTATGCTTTATTTGTGAGGGAAGTTTGGAAGTTGGTGAAGTGTCTGTAGTAAAAAAAGAGGGGTTTCTACGCTTCTTGCTTCTGCTGGAAAACGAAGGCAGCTCGAAAACCAACGTTTGCTGGAAGGAGTGGAAGAAATTACAACTCACACGGGTAGTAAAAAATAAAATACTTCGGCACCAGAAAATGCAATGTAATTGATGGAGGGTTACTGATGCATAGGGTTGTTTGGACAAAGTTAAGTGAAGCAACATTTCAGGTAGTCTGCCAGAACTGTGTGGACTCCGAGACAACTCCAACTCAAATCACTGACGTTTGAGAGAAATTCCTTGTGAAATTGTATGGAGGGACCATAGAACTTGACAGCCTCAAAGACCTGAGGTACCTCATTTTTTCAACAGCCGTGGCAAATCCGAAATGTAAACTTGCGAGACTTCCATCAGCCAGAGTACCACCACCAAGGGTGCCATCAGAAATTGCCTTCTGCATGGGGATGGAAGATAAGAAAACGAGGTGTGGTTCCCATCACCACAACGATGGACGCTGCTCCAGAACAGCTGCTCCACATTATCAGCTGTAAGTGCACGACTGTTTATGTCTCTGCAAGCTGCAGCTGTAAAAAGACTGGTCTGTAGTGCTCTGAAATATGCAAGCACTGCGTAGGCACAACATGCAAAAACTCCCCTCAGCCTGATACAAACGAAAATGACACCGATAACGAATGTAAGGATTCCACTGATCCCTCCCTTACTTTTGCACCAAAGGCACATGAGGAAGACGGGTCCATGGACCCCGACAACAATGAGGACGACGAAAATGAAGGTCCGGCTGCCCCTAAACGCTCCAAAGTTTTCAAAGCCTGATGCACTGTGCATTATCTGTTACAAATTATTTCTATGTGTAAATCCTGCAATTATCTCAGTTATTTATAATTGTTTTAAACTAAATGTTAGATTTCTTTTACCTTCATTCTTGGTTAGTAATTATTCATTTTAAACTACGTGATCTACGTTTATAGAGGTTCAAGATTTAAATTTTTGTATATACGTTTTGGGATTTTTTGAGTACAAAAAAGTGTTTTTTACATAATGTCTGTATATTTGCAGAGTTATAATGAAAATTTCTGGACCGATTTTGATCAAATTTCCACCAAAAGTGTTTGGTGAGTGAAGGGGGATAGGGGGAGGGGGGTTAATAGGTATTCCAAAATGTTGATATTGATGAGTTATTAAAATAATTATATGGAAAAGATAGTAATAAATATATATAGGGCCGAAACCTTCAGTTTTTAACTTTTTATTTACATTTCAAAAAAATTAAAACTTTGGTCGGCTGTATCCCAGTTAGCATTGAGTCTAAAAAATTGTTTTACCAACCAAAATTTAGCAAATTTTATGCTCTACAACTTTATAATGCACAATATGGCGTAGGGTTGTGGCGACCCCACCGCCCGGTGGCTTGTCAATTGCAGCTAGCCTCTCTGGCTCCCTACTCTTCATCTGTGTCAGAGACTTTCCTATTGATCCATGTTCTTTCCATTTATGTACACACGGATCAGCTTTCTTCATCTTGCTATCTCCAACCTGCTCTTCACCCTAATTCTTCCCTCCCCTTCCTCTATCTCTGTTACAGGCCAACCCAAGGTGTGACGTGGACCGTGCTGATGGGTGGATGGCACCAGGCATTTGTATGGTGTCACGAACGGTACCTGCAGGTTGCCAGGCGCCCTCCAGCAGTATTCAGCCTTGCCCGGGCATGCGGGGCTCTGTCCGGGTCGACTTCATGTCCCTAGCTTCTCGTGGGAACCGCATGGACTGCCAAGGGAAAAATAACCAAGTAGAACCAAACCTCGAGGCAACTCCAGAAGTTGCCTTGCCCATAATTCCATCAGGATCTACCCCATCAGGGCAGGTTCCTCAACCTGAAATGAGTGCATCAGGAACACAGGAGGTTCCGATGCATTCTCATGAGGAGGCTATCAAAAATGAGAAGGCTTCCACAGACTTCAACATGGACGATGTGAGCTCAATCACATCAGCCCCACTGGAGGGGGAGGATAATTCCAGAAGTGAGAAATGAGAATGAGTATAGAAAAAATTAAGAAAAGCTAGCCAGTTTTTTATTCCCAAGCCAACCAATACATTTTTTACAAAAACTTTCAATTTTATAGCTCCGAAACTGTTTAACAAACTTCCTGAAAATGTAAAGATTGCATTTAATATTCAACATTTTTTAAGTAGATTAAGGAAACGGTTATTTCAACTAGAGGATATTGATTTTTTATTTCAAATTCAGCAATAGTTTTATTTTTGATATTATAGCTAAGTAAATTTATAAGGGCGCACTTTGGAAGACTATGCCACACAGGGACTATGCATTGCATGCAATGAGCTTTGACGGCACCTGGGGAGTCCCAACTCCGGAGGCAAGCCTCCGGGGAGGGCCATGAGCCGCGTGGTGGCACAAGTGCGGTGCGTGGTTTGAAAGAGTAAACCTTAGAATATTATAATACATGTATAATTTATATGATAGACTATATGAATCTACAAATACAGTTTTATTTATTTTCTGTAATTAGTTTTTATGCATTGAGCCCATGCTTAATTTCAGTGTTTATGTGAGAAAATAAGGCACGTAAAATATTTAATTTTGTATTTATTTTTTATTTTTTGTATACACATAGGTTGTCTGAGACAATTGTGTTTATTATATTTCGATAATTTCTGTTCGCTTACTTTACTTTATGTTATTTTAATTTAAGTGATGGAACCTCAAAACAGGCATTGCCTTAAGAGGCCCTATTGTTTTCTCATTATTTTATTTTTATTTTTATGTCAGCCTGACAAGTAAAATGTACATTATTATTTATTTAAGTTACAAACAAGCTGCGTAATTAAAAATAAAGTTACAACTATGTATTTTCGTTATGTATTATGAGAAAATAAAAATATTCTATTCTATTCTATTCTATAGGATGAGTTTCTCAGAAGTCCAGGAACACCAAAATCTACGGGTATGCTCAATGATGCCATAGAGCAACTGAACAGCCTGCGGGTGAAGAGATTAAACCTCACCACTGCTCAAAGAAGGAAGGCTATTCAGGAAAAACTTCTTGAGAGAGGTGAAGTTTTTGACCCAGCGAAGTTTCGGAGGGGCAAAAAGAAAAAACCAAAGAGACCAGATATGGGTGAAACTCCAGGCACGAATGTGGGTCTAGAAGCTGAGTCGAGGGCGGCCAAGCACCCTAGAGGCAATATGGCCACCCCTCCCTCGGTGGAAGGACCTACTAAAAAGGCCAGGAGTGGAACTCATATAAATCATGATGACCAAACCTTGAATCCAGGGACTTCTAGCAAAGGAGTCTCTTACAGGGACATTTCCGCAATCAAAATGACCATTGTCTTGGAGGGCTATCCTGAGGCTAAGCTTTCAGCAGAGCAAGGAGAAGCTATTGAAGACGCCATCATGGATGAGCTCAAACCCCTAGAGGACGGCTCTGCTCCATCGTTTGCAGGCACCTACATGGAAAAAGGTGCCTTAATAACATCCTGCATCAACGAAGCAACTAAGCTTTGGCTGGAGACACTCATCCCCAGACTTAAACCACTTGGGGAGAAGAAACTTATTGTTGGACTAAGGAGAGACATCTTGAGGTCAACGAGGCTATTCTTTAGAGCTCACCCGAAGCTCCTGAAGAAGACTCCAGAAAAGGTCCTTGAGATGCTCGACAAGCAAAACCCCACCCTGAAGGTGAAGGAATGGAAGGTCCTGCCAGCTAAGCCAGACCCAAAAGGTTACGGATTCGTCTGTTTCCTGGATGAGGCCTGCTTCAACGCTGTTAGGTCAGCCAACTCTAGAGCCAACCTAGGACTCTGGCAAGTCTCAATTGTCTCAACGACAGTCAAGGACAATGCCCAGGGTCCTCCAGATCAACCTACACCACAGTAAAGCAGCCTCGGCCGCTTTTTGCCAGTTCTTCCTCAGAGAGGGATTTGACCTGGCACTGATTCAAGAACCATGGCTTCACCAAGGAAGGGTTGCAGGCCTGGGCGATACCAAGGGTAGGTTGATTTACTGTACCTCTCTCAAAAATGTCAGAACATGCATACTTGTGAAGAAAGGTATGGACTGCCTAACCCTCACTGAATTCTGTTCTAGAGATCTCACTGCGGTGTCTATAACCTGGAGTTATGAAGGCAAGGAATGGAGCACAGTTGCAGGCTCGGTTTACTTGCCCTACGACTCCGGGGAACTTCCTCCATCGAGAGAACTCGAACTTTTGGTGGAGTCATCCTGCGCTGGCGGATGACAACTCCTTTTAGGTTGTGACGCCAACGCTCATCACACAATTGGATGGGGAAGCTCCGACACGAATCCAAGAGGTGAGGCTCTTCTTCAGTTTCTCATATCTAAGAATCTGTATGTCTGTAATGTTGGAATCCGTCCGACGTTCTTACACGAAATCGAAGTGAGGTTATTGACATTACTTTTTGTTCAGAAGCAGTCCTTAGAGTCATTGACAATTGGCACGTAAGCTACGAGGCCTCCTTGTCTGACCACAGGAACATCTGTTTTAATCTTCAAAGTGAGGGTGACTCGCCCTGCTATCGAGATCCCAGGAAAAAAGATTGGTCACTCTATAAGTCTGACCTCCTGTCTCAACTGGGATCATTAGGTAGGAGGGTCAGCTGCTTTGCGGACATGGACCAGATTGCTTCTGATCTTCAGAACGCAATCGTAAGCTGCTTCAAGGACAATTGTCCATTGCGGCGAGGAAAGAGTCGCACTAATACTAAGTGGTGGACTGCTGACCTTGAACGCAAAAGGACGGTTGTCAGGAAGCTTCATAACCATTGCAAACGGAGCCGTATCTGGGAGCCATCATAAGGCACTCACAGAATATAGCCTTGCAATCAAAAAAACCAAAGAGAACTCTTGGAGACGGTTTACACAGGAGGTAAACAGTTTCAGCGCAGCAGCAAGACTGCAGCGTGTTTTAGCTTCAAACCCTATTAGCCTCCTGGGATCTCTGAGGTCACCAGTGGGACAATATCCCACTGGAATTGAAGGAAGTCTCAAACTTCTCCTTGAGACTCACTTTCCGGATTGCATTTTTGAGAGTGACTGTTTAGGCATGTCCGGCAACAGCGAAAGGGGCTCATGGCCAAGAGCTGATCGCGGAAGCTGGACTTTAGCCGGACGGATTGTCACACTTTCCAAAGTTAAATGGGCCATCAGCAAGTTTGGCCCTTTCAAATCTCCTGGGGGGGACGGTATCATACCGGCAATGTTTACAGCAAGGACCGGAAGCTCTCTTGGTCCTCCTGTGCGAACTCTTCAGAGCAAGTCTGGCTTATGGGTACATTCCTCAAGCCTGGCGCCTCAGTAGGGTGGTCTTCATTCCCAAGAGAGGAAGAGCAGACTACTCAACTGCAATATCATTTCGGCCTATCAGTCTCTCATCGTTTCTCTTGAAGACGCTGGAGAGACTGGTAGAAAGACATCTAAGAAAGGGATTCCTTTAGGTACTCCTCTTCATCGAAACCAGCATGCTTACCAGTCTGGTAAGTCCTGCGAAACCGCCCTGCATCAACTTATGAGCAGGGTGGAGGACAGCCTTGCTGCTAAGGAAATCGCTCTATGCACCTTCATAGACATTGAAGGTGCGTTTGACAATGTTACTTACACGGCCATGGTCCGGGCGGTGCGTGGGCGTGGTCTTGAGTCTGCTGTATGTAGGTGGATTGAGACCGTGCTCTGCTCCAGGCGGATTAGAGCCGATCTTCAAGGTGAATCGATAGTGATCGCACCCACGAAGGGTTGTCCGCAGGGAGGTGTGCTTTCGCCTCTTCTGTGGAACCTGGAGGTGGACGGTCTCCTTCGTGAGCTCACTAGTAGAGGCGTCTTTGTCCAGGGCTTTGCAGACGATATAGTCCTAATGGTACAGGGAAGGTTCACGAATATTGTTGCTGATGTCATGAATATCAATCTTCAATATGTCAATGTCTGGTGTCTTGGAGAGGGTCTAAGCATAAACCCCTCAAAGACAGTAGTTGTTCCGTTCACAACTACTGTCTTTCTGTTTTTGTGTCACAAAAAGAACCTGGAGTCTCTTTCCAGGCTGAGACTTGGACCAACACGGCTTGAAGTATCAGGTACAGTCAAATACTTAGGGCTGACAATTGATTTTAAGCTGACTTGGAATGATTTGAATAATACACTGCATAAGGCGAAATGGGCACTCATGACGTCCAGGAAATTTGTAGGCTCCACGTGGGGGATCAAGCCTCACATAGCGCTGTGGCTGTACAAGGCAGTAATAAGGCTTCAAGTCACATATGGATCACTAGTCTGGTGGACAAAGGTGAACCAGACTACATCCATAGCCAAACTCACAAGTTTACAAAGGTTGGGCACACCTCTAGTCACTGGAGCTTTTAGGAGCAGCCCGTCAGCAGCTATCGAAGTTGCTCTTGGATTACTGCCTTTGGATATCTTCATCAAGGCAGAAGCACGGAAATGAGCCTATCGATTAAAAGTCGTAGACCAATGGAGGGAAGGCCTGTCTGGAACAGACCATTGCACCATCACCAAAGCTGTTGCTCAAAGCCCGGTGCTTGATATGACATCAGATGTCTTGAGTACGGAGATGGTTTTCACTAAACCTTTTTCTGTTGGATTCTGCTCCAGAGAAGAGCGGAAATCTGAGGAAGGGCCCTATTACAGGAAGGGCAGCCTTGTCTGGTACACGGACGGCTCTCTCATTGAAGGAAAATCTGGTTACGGGGTGTACAGTGAATCACCTAGAACAGAACTCTGTGCAAGTCTGGGACAACACTGTACTATTTTTCAAGCAGACATTTGTGGCATCATGGTTTGTGCCAATCTAGGCATTGCCAGACGCTATTGCGACAAGCATATAGTAATCTTGTCAGATTGCCCTCAAGGCTCTTGACTCCAACGAAATCAAGTCAAAACTGGTGTGGGAATGTTACAACACACTCAGCAAACTCGCAACACGCAACTCGGTGCATCTTGGTTGGGTACCTGGCCATGTAGGCATAGGTGGCAATGAGTGTGCAGACAAGCTTGCTAAAAGAGGTTCCGATGTGTCATTCTTTGGTCCAGAGCCAAGCTGTGGCATAAGCAAAACACAAATATTGTGTGGTTTGCTTTTCACACAATAAACAAATGGTCCAGGGATTTACATCGCCAGCAATGGCAAGGTTACACTGGTCAAGCACTTGGCAAAAGGCTGCTAGCAGATACTAGCTCTTACTTCACTAACTGGTTGGTGAGGTTGGGCAGAGGTCGGGTTAAGCAGTTGATTGCTTTGATAACTGGACACGGTCATTTCAGGAAACATCTCCACACTCTCGGACTCAGAAATGAAAGTCAGGAGTGTAGGCTTTGCAATCAGTGTGAAGAGACTGCCAAGCACATCATACTGGACTGCGAGAGACTCGGGGCAAGGAGAAGGGCTCTGTTTGGTTGTAAGCAACCAGGTGATGAAAGGGACGCTAGTATTGGTAAAAAAACTCCTGGATCTCGTAAAGGGTACGGGCATTGGTTTGCCAACCTAACGTACTAGGGACACACAATAAGCTTCGGTTGACGTGTGAGGATCTTTGAATCTTTGGATCTCTGAATCCGTCCCTTCAGCAATACATAAACATAAACATAAACATACATTATAATGCACAATGGTACAAAAAATATGCTTAATTTACAACATATACACAAAAAACATAAAACATACCGAACATTTTGAAGTTTTTGGTCCCTCCCAAAGTTAGCACAGGGTACTAGAGATTGAAAACTCAGGATACCAGTTGTATGTTGTATGTTTGTTCCATGTCCCAGAGTACCCCCAAACAACATGTACAATTTTAATCAACTTCGGAATACTTTCCAGGTAAAAAGTGTATATCTACTGGACTATTGATAAAAATAAGGTTTATGAAAAACGATTTCTATGCAATATAAACATGGACCGTGGCTAAAGGAGTGTTATTGTCTAAAACAAGACGGCGAGTGTTAGAGAGGTCAGGTGAAGTGACTCAACAAGTGCTTTAGTTCAAGGCGCGCGGCTGGAGGGCCGTACACTCTTGTCTCTTATTGATTACTGGAAAATATGCTTTCAATATTTTCATATATATATAGTTTTCTAGATATAATGACTGTGGTCAATTTTACCAGTGATTGTTGTCCTCGGGTATTACAATTGAGGTCTAAATTTTGGGTTGTCAAATCACATTTAAATGTAGTCCAGAGACGTTATTTAAATGTGGTCCAGAGACGTTACAGGCCTCAACATTTTCGAGTTTGAGTTATCGGTGTAACTGTCCATTTGTAAGGTCCCTGAAGCCAAAAAATAGTTTTTATGTGATGTTAGTCTGTCTTTTATAAAATTTAATTTGTATGCCCAAATATACGGTATCTCCAGGCGTTTTTAATTTTGTTATTTTTTGATAACCAATCGCCGTCTCTGCCCGTCACCCCTGGGACCCGTGTTGAGTCCTTAGAATGCGAAGGGATTGACGAAGAGCTCGCGCGCGTCAACCAGTCGCCGCCTCTACCAGCTTCCTGCGAAATTGATGAGTTAGTCTCTGCCTTGAAAACGAAAATAGAGGTCCTTAAGGAAGAGGTTACATTGTACAAAGGCCAATAGGTCTGAGTAAACAGATTGCCGAGCCATGTACTATGCGTGTCAATGTGCTCCATTGCTAGTGACTGTCACGTCGCTACGCTCAGTCTTACCTGGCACACTCTACACTCAAAGACATGTTTTTATACGCTCTTAGAGTATTTTTAAATGGTACTATATTAATTACGATATATTATTAACATCTTATACCACTAACACCATAAATTCACCCATACAAATATGCAATTAAACACTTAAAAATGTATTCACTTACAACTACAAGCATGCTTAAAATTATTTACATTTAAGCATTTGTTTACACATACATGCAATAGTACTTACACGTACAAATCTTCACATACATTTATAATTACTTGCAACCATTTTCAAACCTAGATGTATTTGCACTTGCACTGATAGATTTCACAAATGCATATACACATACGTAAACATGAACGTATGCTCGTACATGTTCTTACATATATTTGCACACGTTTAGTCCATATATTATAAGGTAAATTTTGTCATGTTTTACAGGTGAAGAAACGGAGGTACATAATTAAGAAATGGTTGTGTCCCTTTTCAAAAATCATAGTGACTCATTTTGTACGAAATTTACAACTGAAACATTCTAGAAGATGATGTGAAAGAGCTTGACAAATTTGCAGGCTTAGAAAAAAAGATAGGAAGAAAAGAGTCACCGAAGCCTTAATTTTTATAAAAAATACAGGAAGTTAGTAATACAATGAGCGCCAGCCACGAGGTGGTGAAATAATTGTAAAAACAACTTGTAAAGACGCACATAAACCAACTTTCGTAAAAAATGCAACGTGTAAGCCATGTTTAGTGCCAGTTTTGAGACAAAACTTGTGTTTACACGTACGGAATTGTCCAAAATGGCCGATGGAAATAACAGATGAAGAGAAAGAGACAGCATCGAAGGGTCGTGTTTTAAAAACAGCAAATTTACATTTTAAGCACCCAGAAGAAGGCAATAGTGATGCCACTTAAACTGATGTTTTGATGAAAATGCCCAATGCCATTGTACCACTGTTGCCCCTACATACCCTCTAATTTTGAAATTCGGTCCACCGGGAGCAGCAACACAGGAAGTATCTTTCAAACCAAATGCGGGATTTATCACGACTGTTCATTGAAATGGGACAAGATAATAACAAAATAACCTATTTCGAGGACTGCGTTCAAATACAACTTTGACTCTATATAGTCAAAGATGTATTGCTTGGGCAATTTTGACAGTAAAACTAGAACTGTATGCATTACAAGCATCTCCTACAGATTTTGCTTATCCCTGAAAGCACGCTCAGACATTCTGCTAAAATGGCCGATGGAAATAACAGATGAAGAGAAAGAGACAGCATCAAACGGTCGTGTTTTCAAAAAACAGCAAATTTACATTCTAAGCACCCAGAAGAAGGCAATGGTGATGCCACTTAAACTGATGTTTTGATGAAAATGCCCAATGCCATTGTACCACTGTTGCCCCTACATACCCTCTAATTTTGAAATTCGGTCCACCGGGAGCAGCAACACAGGAAGTATCTTTCAAACCAAATGCGGGATTTTTCACGACTGTTCATTGAAATGGGACAAGATAATGAAAAAATAACCTATTTCGAGGACTGCGTTCAAATACAACTTTGACTCTATATAGTCAAAGATGTACAGACCTTGGGCAATTTTGACAGTAAAACTAGAACTGTATGCATTACAAGCATCTCCTACAGATTTTGATTATCCCTAAAAGCACGCTCAGACATTCTGCTATCAGATAGTATGAAAAATGAAAAATTGGCAGAAGAAGATCTAGACACAATCAGGTCAAAAATTGAGTGCGTTTCCAGAACTTTATGCGCGTTAAGTAGAAGTCTGAAATTGGAACTAACGCAAAATAAGAGCAAGAAGAGAAAATATGCCAAATAATCAGAAATCCGGCTTCTTGATGAATACATGAAATTAGTAAGTAATGAGTTATAAAAGCTCTTCGATCCAATGATAAATCATTACATGAAAGACAAACTATTCAAAATCATGAAGCACTATCCAAAGTACTAATATAATTATTCTTTTTTGAAGGCAACCTTGGGAAGAGACAAGAGCCACTCTTGGGAACAGTAAAAAGCTCTGGATCAAAATTCTGAGTCTGACAACCAATTCGAAAGTGTCAGACCAATTCGAAAGTTCACGGGAAGAAAAACAAGCATATCAAGAACTGTATGAGTTTCACGTGCCTGTAAAAAAAATCTATCCTATTCACGAACTAATTGAAACGAGTTCGCACGCAGCACGCTGACGTCAGGGAAGTGAATTTCCACATAACAACTTTTAAAACTCAAACTCAGTGTAAAAACATACATTTGTCCAATTTGTATTGAAATCTGAAAACATTGATTTTTTGGCTGTTCTGATACTCCTGGTTTCATTTACTTGCAAAGCTGGGAATAGAATTTTGCCATATATTAGGTTAGGAGAAGGTCCAGACAGGCTTTAAAGTAGGTGTGAGGTTGCTGGGGATGATAAAAGTACTCTAACAAAGGAATAACAGGCTTTTCTCGTGTAAAACCCCCATAAGACAACGTACTGTGTTTAGTCAATACACATTTTCTTTAATAATTTGGTAAATATTTATGGTAGAATGACGAGAGAGGGCTTAAAACTTTCGCCTCTCTAATCCCCATCTTTTTACATGCATTTATTTTACATCTGGGGCTTTTATGATCATTTTTGGGCCCAAAAACTCGAAATTTGAAAGATTAATCCCCCAAAAAAGGGGTTTAGAGTTTTCCGATTGTTTTGCCCAACGAACTTGTCCAACTGATTACAGAAAGGAACGTCGCTACCAAATTTGAAGTAAATCGGACAAAAATTGCGACCGCTAGGGTGCAAACACACACACATATATATATATATATATATATATATATATATATATATATATATATATATATATATATATGTGTCTATATATATATATATATAAAATTTTGAACGACCCCCCAAAACGTGTTCAGGGGGTCACGTTAGGAACTTCTATAGTGGTCCCGGGCTTAAGTTTCACCGTGCGGGTCATGCTAATAGTTCACTTTCCATAGGAAATTCACTAAAAAGTGCACTCAATTGTTGTTATCTGTACTGTTGATGTAAAGATCTGTAATGAACCTATCTAGTGATAGTTCATCATACATTTTTGCTAGGTCAGACATGAAAGAGCCATTTGACAGTAAATTATAATTTGATGAAATTCAATTAGAAACCTTCATACTTCACAGCCACTGAATTGCGGCATCATATCGCCACAGTATCACCGCTACACAGCCAAGAAACAAACTTTACTGAACATCTTGCTTCAACCACAAAATCCACAAGTTAATCTTCAGATTGCCACTTTCAGTTGTTGAAAAAGCCAAAGTAGGAAGCAAACTTTTGCAGATTAAGACCAGACACGACTGTGTCACCATTACTCGAACCCTCACAATCAGAGGTAAGACCAACAACCTCTGATACTTTGGTGTAGAAGAAATAGGAAATGGACCAGTATGCCAATTAAAGAGAAAAAAAAGTAAAATACCTAAAATAACCGTAGTTGATCATGACTACGACCCATCTGACGCACCCTAGGAGACAGATTTGCAAGAAGGGATTCCTGCACCAAAGAACATTAGGAAACGAGAAATAACAATTGCATGGAGAATGGAGGAGGAGACGATTATTTTAGACAAATTTGATAAAGTTATGGTGAAGGGGATAAATCCAAAGATAAAAGATATTATAAATTTTTACTTGAGCAGTAATATCCTTAAAAAAGACCAATAACATCACTATCCACCTTGATAAATAATATTATGGATATACATATTAGTGTATAGTTAAATAAAGTTAAAGTATTGCCACAGAAGTTTTTCCAGAAGTCCTAAAAGTAGGACTATTAAACATAAATAAGAAAAGTGTAAAATGAAAACTTTGCTTTCAGGTTAATCTAACTTATTAAGGTCTAATTGTAAACTATTTATGCAATTAATTTTCATTGGTTTAGGACAGGAAAGGTTGTATACTGAGCACAAACAAATTATGCTTTTGATTGTCTAAAACATAATTTCATAAATACTTTGAAATAAACTTTATGCCATATATATGACAAAATATGGTGATTCAAGACGTCCATGGTCGTCGAAAATATAACAGTTTTAACCCTACTATTAAGTGTCCATACGCAGAGGCAGAATGTCGTATGAAAAATACATTAAATCAGCATTAAATAATATCATCCGGCTTTAATTACGGTTTTGTTCAGTCACTGATGATAACTTGTATTTTCTTTATCTATGCCCTTACAAATTGATTTAGTAATTTAATTTATTATTTTTGGAATAATACCAACAAACAGAACGGAAGGACTACTGAGGATATATTGACTTTTTACTAGGTTTAAATAGTTCTATGGCCTGCGCCAAAATAAATTAACAACAGTCAAATTTCAAGAAGAGCTATACAATTCTTTTAAAAATAGCTTTATTACTTTTGTTTTTCCTGTAAGGGAATAATGGGTGAGAGCTGAGGGCTAAATTGTTTCAGGGAAACTGTCATGAGAAACTTAAAACGCAACAAAGCAGGGTTGGCTGTAAATAAACTCATGAATAAGTGGCGCGGATGGTTAACTTCATCACGAAATGAATATTTAAAACCCATAGAATTTTACAGTTGGCTCCTCTTCAGTTTTTGCGTTTCATGAAATTTTTAAATTTATTCATTTCCAAGTAAAAGTCATTTCATTTCTCCTGTAAAAACCTTCTGATCTCCAATAAACGGATAATCAATTAATAATAATATACATCATATACATTTCAGTTTTATCAAGTAATATTGTGTTCTTCATATACTAAGTAATGGACATTTTTTGTTAAGAAAATCTTCACCATACGTAAAAACGATAAATTGCACCTAAAATGACTTAAGTTGTAATGAAACGCTGAACAGTTATTGATATTGGTTTGCTACAATAATGTGTAACTACCATGAATTGCTACCATGAATTGTGTAACTCTGGATTCTCAAGACAAGTTCAACTCTGTCACTACAGTTGTTTGATGGGATCGATTAATTTATATCAAATTCTTAAGTCTGACGCCTCTTTAAATAATAATTTATTGGGTTCCGATATTTAAATTAATATAATTATAGCATGTCATTAACGCGTCACGTCGCTTATCCGTAATAACCGAGTGCACCTTATAAAAATAATTCCAAAACGTATGTTCTAAAAACACTATTTGAGAAATTAAAATGCTTTAAATAGTAATATGAGTGCAATAATTCCAGAATAAACATGTTCCTTGACAAATTACAACGGACTATGTGTTATGAATTTATTTTAGATATCCTGGGCTAAAAAAATAACTATTTTTAACTTTGGAAAAATTCTCTTTTCTCAGATATTTTAAATCTATTTACAATTATTATTATTATTATAGTAGCCTTATTAAGTGAACGGAAAATTTCAATATATATATATATATATATATATATATATATATTGTTTATTTATTTCATAAAAGAATAAACTGACTTGGCTACGGCATGAATTCTGTCTTTTTACAAGAAGAGCGGAAGAACTTCTAGCTTATGCCACGTAACGTAAACTCGAACTTCGAACAACGTTAGTGACTATGTGAAACAACGACGACGGTGATACGTAAGTTCAATAGTAAGTTTGCGAGTTCACAACTTGACTGTACGAATTATCTTACTTGTTTCATTTGTAGGGTTGAGATATTTTTATTTTCATTTCGGTAATCAAAACTAAGGGTAGACTAAAAAGAAGAACTGTCGAAATAATTTCAGTTAAAGTAAGAAGTAATCAGTAATTAATAATGAGTTGATCATTGTCTAATGACTCGACGCTAAGGGCATTCGTCTTTAATGTGTACTAGTTCATAAAAGTGCTACACTTTATCATTTAGTACAATATCGACGGTAATAATGTTTAAACTTAAATAAAAATCACCTTTGCATGGCCATAAAAAAAGATAAATTATTATTAAACTATCAGAACAGTAGTAAAAATACATAGCTAGAAAACTGCAATTTCATTCCCCAAATGTTTGAAGACATTCAGTCCTAAGTATGTTTAGAAGTTATTACTTTGAAAAATAAATTTCCATCATATAAAATAACCACTTGTGAGATAACGAAATATATTTTTTATTAATAATCGGAAATTGTGTACGATATCTCTTAAGTTATTAACTAATAAAATTCAGAGAAGAATTAATCGCGACTTAGTTCTCACACACAGGTCTACGTAAATGCTTTGAACATTGTATTATCGTGCCTTAAAAAAAATAAAAAATAAATTATTCTGAATAGTGTTTGGTGTTTGGCTATTATGTTAATAGGAAGATTTCATTATTTAAAATCTAAAAAAAATGCTTAGGACTGTAGGTGTAAGTGTAATGCTCCAGGAGAGATCGGCTGTGCAATATGCAGGAGCAGCAGAAAGGCGAGCGAGAGCCGCGAACGGTAACTGGCCCCCGGAGACGCCCGATGCGCGGCTGTGTTTATAATGTATTATGAAATGCCTCTCCTGAAACGATACAAATTTAGTATTTCAAATTGTATTAAAATTATTAACGTTGACAGAGCGGTTATGTAGGTTTTTACTAAAAACATAATTGTTTTGTTCTAAAAATATTTATTCATCTATTGTGTAATATATTAATCTCAATAAATTGGATGACCGGTACGCATTGACTAATGCCAATAAAATGTTTATAAAATACACACCAAATTTCCAGAACTGTTGTGTCTATGACTCGTTTTTAGATACATACAAATATCTATAAGAAATGCGAATTTTATAAACATAGAAGCTTAAACTCTGAAAACCCAGTTTGCAATATGACCTTCAACAAAGTTTTCCTCACATTTATTTGAAACCTCATACAGCGCCATGAAAACCTCGTTATCTTTACATATAAGAGGATGAAGCATGTAAGATTACACTCAACCTTATTCTCCTTTGAGATTTGGAAAGCGAGGTGTTGGAAATTTAACCTGCCTCTGTATAAAGGTTTGATGTGTTGAATAAAAAGTCAAATTCATCTTGCTTTATATTGTTTTAATTAATGTTAAAGTTGTAATATATATACATATACATTAGCAGTGCTCTGTTTTTTCTCTTAGGTTTGTTTTTAAATAGGTTTTTTTACCTAATATATGTTGCTGAATTACCTTTTAATCCTTGTCAATATAAAGATATTATTTCTAAATATTGTTACCAAACTTCCAATCTTTATGAAGAATAGGTGGGCCCCTGAGCTCTGATTATAGTTTTAAAATAAAATAATCAAAGTTAATTAGTTTGCAAAATTTTAAAATGTGTTGAAATTTGGCCCTTTTTAAATGATTAAAAATTAATTGAAAAGTTTTATTTCAGATTTTTTCTTGTAGACCTTTCATTTCAGTATCTGGCTGATGAGTGACAACCCTACAGTTTCACCAAAAGTTATATTTATCCGTGATTTTACACATGCACGTACTAAGTTTAAAACAATAGTGTTACAACATTACTTAAATATACCGTTTAAACCATATTGTTGGTAAGTGTTTTTTTTTGTTTTTTTTTTTACGTAGGAGGAACGCTTAATGCGCGAACCCAAAGGAACAGTGGGACTGCCTCTTACGAGTTATACCCACTAAACCTCCTACGGAGCCGCGGGGAAGAACCAGGCCGGAACCCTTATCGGACAACTTCGGCACTGGCCCGCGTGTCTTGCGCCCAGACGGGTCACGTCACCGTTTCGGGAAACTTAGAGGTCACCTAAGCATCCCTCGTCTCGCTTTCCCCGAAAAACGGATTGCACGAAGAGCGCAACCGCTCTCCAGGAGTCTTCATTTCGAAGCATCGCCCCCACCACGACGTCCGGGGACAGATCGCCGACAGCAGAGACGAGCCTCCTCCTGTCGTCACCGGAAGAAAGTATGATGAGCATCATCCACCTCCTCCGGGCAGTAACTACACTGAGGTGACCTCACCTTCCCCATGCGGAAAAGGTATTCCCTGAAGTACCCGTGGCCCGTCAGGAATTGACACAAGAAAAAGTCAATTTCCCCAAATGCACGGCTCAACCACGGGCTTATGTCTCTGATGAGAAGAAACGTCCATCGCCCTTCCAGTCCATCGTTCCACCGCTCTTGCCAAACTCGCAGAGTTTCGAGTCTGGCTTCCACAGCAGCTTGGTCTCTTCCGAGATCAGGGGCACGGCGAAAGATGTTCTGCCTCTCAGCGGCGAGCAGATCAAGGGGAAACACTCCAGCCACAACCATTACAGCCAGTCCAGACACAGTGCGATACGCACAGGCAACCCTAAGAGCCGCCCTGCGCTGAACGGAGACAATTCTCTTGCTGTGTTTTTTGACTCTCATGGCACCCGCCCACACTTCTGCGCCGTACAGGAGAGTGGCGTTGACGGTGGACATGAGAGGTCGCCTCTTGCTGGACCTCGCGCTTCCGACGTTCCCCATCAATCTGCTGAGCGACAGAACAACCCTCGTCGCCTTGTTGCAAACCGTCTGGATGTGCTCCCACCATGTGAGGCGGCGGTCGAGCACCACTCCCAGATACTTCACCGCAGTCTTCGTCTGGACCTCCACGTCACCAACAGTCATAGGGATTACTGTTTGGATCCTCCGTCGCGTGAGCATGACAATCTCGGTCTTGGCGACCGCCAGCTCAAGTCCATGACCGCTCATCCATCTGTTGACCCAAAACATCACCTGGTTGAGGCGAGCTGGGCCACCTCCGGATTCCGAGCCGTGATGACTGCGGCTAGATGTATGCAGACGATGGTCTGCGTAGCCCACGAGATAGGCTTGTGGTGGCATCTCGAGGCGAAGCACTCCGTCATATGCCACGTTCCAAAGGTTCGACCAAGGCCAAGGATCGACCCTTGCGCCGCGCCGGCGGTGACCACTTTGGAACGGACCCCTGCTTCTGTGCTATATAGCAGCCTGCGCTCCTTCAGGTAGTCTTGTACCACGACCAAGAGGTAGTCGGGTACCCTGAAGTCCCGCTGCAACGCCTCGAGCATGTCCACCCAACGGGCCGAGTTAAAAGCGTTTTTAACGTCCAGGGTGACCAGCAGCACGATCGGCCTGGCCTGATGGCAGGCCGTGTCAGCCCGCTGGACGGCGCCCAGGACTTTAGCCACGGCATTCAAGGTTGAGTGGCCCTTCCTAAAGCCGTGCTGCCGGGGGGACAAGTCCCCAGCGGCTTCGACGGCCAACCTCAACCTGGGTTTCAGCAAACTCTCAAAGAGTTTACCCGCCGTGTCCAACATACAGAGTGGTCTGTATGCCGACAGGGACTCCAGGTCACCTTTGCCTTTGCTGATGAGCGCCAGTCTAGCTGTCTTCCAGCGTGACGGAAACACACCCGCCGCCAAACACGCGTTGAACATGCGCAGCAGCAGATGTGGGTGACTTCCCGCCACAACCTTCAGAGCCTCAACCGGAATGCCATCAGGGCCTGGAGCTCTGTTGTTGTGCATGGCAGACGACGCTGCCACGAGCTCCTGTTCCGTGAACAAAGGAACATCAGGCACCGGCCCCGTTACTCTCTCCTCTCGCCTCACAGGGTGACTTGGGAAGAGAGCATCGACGATGGCCGTGACCGTGCCTGCAGGCATAGACGCACTGCTGGTCCCCATTCCCCCGAGCTTTCTCGTGACGTGTTGGTAAGTGTTAATGTTCATGTTATCTTTATTAGTGAATTTCCTATGGAAAAGAGAACTATTAGCATGATTCGCACGGTGAACCTTAAACCTGGACCACGATAGAAGTTCCTAACGTGACCCCCTAAACACGTATTGAGGGGTCGGTAACTTTATATTTATGTATATGTGTGTGTGATCGCACTCTAGCGGTCGCAACTTTTGTCCGATTTACTTTAAATTTGTAAGGAATCTTCCCTTCTGTAACGGTTGGACAAGTTCGTTGGGCAAAACAATCGGACAATTCTAACCCCTTTTCTTGGAGATTTTAATTTTTTAATTTTGATATTTTGGGCCCAAAAAGGGTCAGTAAAGCCCCCCAAAAAATTATTGCATATTAAACTACTGGACGTAAAAAGGCAAAAATCTTAAGCCCGCTCTCATCATTATGGGGATTTTATGTTGGAAAAGGTGGTTTTTCATACCTTTATGTTAATACCCCTATACAAACTTGTTATCCTGACGACCTTCTCCTAGCCTAATTATATACATCAGTGCCATCATATTAGGGAATTTAAATAAAACCATGATCATCGGAACAGCCAATTATTTTTATTTATTTTCAAAATAAATGTCACCAGTGTTAGTTTAAATCCTTTATTTGATTTGTTTAGGTTTTAAAGTGGAAATTCACTTCCCTCACGTCTGCGTGCGAACTCGTTAAAATAAAAACTATTTTACAGAGTAGTATTATTTTTCTTGTTATTAAATTATGATTTTTGTTTCTGGAATTTCTTATACATTTTTACTCTTTCAGATTTAAATCACTCAGGGCGTTTTATTTACACTTTTTATTCATTTATGAACACCTTACAAATTCGAGTTTGGTATTATTTAATGACATTTTAAACCATTAACTTGAAACCAAATCAGCTTTAATATATTTAAAATTTTGCAAACAGAACACAGCAATATTGATGACAGTACCTAACAACATACAACAACTTTGAGAGTTAAACTCTATCAAGAATACCAGGAATGAATTTATAATTGACACGTGCATGACCCAATTCTTAGATTAACACAATTTATATTGATAAGCTTCCGACCTAACCAGAGGGAAGTTATTTTTAAAAGTATTCAAATAACCGAGTTAGATATTCTGTTTATTTCAATTCCGACAATCATTTACCTTTACATATTTACCTCTGAATTAATTTTCAGTATTAGAGAGCTACTATTTTCAACTCTTTTTGTTAATATTTTCCTTATTGCTCCTTTGATTTAATATCTTTAAAACATACATACTACTTTTAAATAAAACTTAAATCATTCTTCTTTGACAATTTCCATCGCAGTAGGAGTTTACACTTCTCAACTTATGCTCCAGAGCATCCATTTTCAAAACGTCTGAGACTAAAACACTTTTACGGCAAACGAGTTTATAAATATTTCCTTTTGTGTTTGGCTCGTTGGAGTCTCCACCTCCAGGCCCCCAGTTGTAGTTCTCCTGAGTAATCAATTGAGTATGTTTGTTTACTCAGCTATTTAAAGTGTGTCTGACGGTATGTTTCTGTACAAACGAAGATGAGTTTAATTTATTTTATTTAACTTATAAATTTCGCTCATTATTGCAAGGTTAAGTTGATAACTGTAAAGTATGCTCACTCATTCAAAATATGCAAATATTAACTGTACTTTCCTTATTTCTGAATGAAGTATTTGAAATCGTAGTAGATAATAAGTTAATTCCAGCAAATAGCCATTCATATAATACACAAAAAGATATTTTAATCATGCTGTACAACATAGATTTAAAATGTATGAAGAAAAACCTGAATTTGTAAACCTTAAACTAACCATACAATTACTTAATAGTGAGAAATAAATAGTATGCAAGCCACCCAAGTTTGAAACAATATGTTTTGTAAACATGTTACTGTGACATTCATGATTACACAAATTTATGATAAAGTTAATGATGGACTGGTTTTGTGCCCTATGAAACTATAAGATTACATTGGAGGTAGAAGGTGATTATTTGGCCAATTGACATCCTGTTTTTGGTAAGAGCTCAATTAAAGCACCTTTTGGGAATTTGTTAAGTGTCGACTATAACATAAGGAGGAATAAAAATATCATCCATAACAAATTTAGGTGCCATATCGGCAGCAAAATAAACATTTTAAACATATTAAATTTATCATTGATGTATCTTATACCTGAAATGAATATGGTTTATTATTGTAATCATAATATTTTGTTAACATATATGCGTTTCATGTTTAGATAAATGAGGCATATTTAGGGCGTGTTAAATAATTCAAAAATAATATATACTATATTTATCTATTTGATTAATTCTGTATCACACCTTATAAATTTTTACACTGTCTAAACTAATTTTATTTGTAAACAAACGAGGAGAAATACTGATAAAACCGAAGCCATAGATTTCTGATGGATTCTACTTAACACAACATCGTCAATTTCAGATGAACGTATTCGAATGAAGAATCCTGCCAATTAAGTCCTAATTAATCCGAATTCTAACCAATGAACCCATGCACTTTTTAAAAACTACAGCCCACATTCCTAAGGACCACATTCTTAAAATGTGAAGTTCGTCTAGCTGAACACCATGATAAAATCTATCTATTCGATAATTTTTTCAAAGTAAAACTCTATAGCAATATTTCTCTGCTTTTACTTATGTTGTATACACCCATTTCAGTGTGAAAACTCGGTGAAGACCATTAATCTCTATTAAAAAACTAGCTAGTAATAAAGAATCAAAAATATACAAATACAATTTAATATTAATAATTCGCCATACTTAGATATACGGACACTTCACCAGTTGGCCGAAGATGGAGGAGAAAATCATCCACTTTCTGCTCATGTCTTACATCATCATATTTACGTTGACGATATTATTACCGGCGCCGACACACTTGAAGAAGCGACTTGTCTTCAATCACGATTGATTGATTTACTAAGACTAGGTGGTTTTGAATTGCGGAGATGAGTATCCAATGCTTCTGAATTATTGAATACTTTGCCACAAACTCATCTCAAAGTGCCTAAATTTCTCAAAAATTCTGATTTACCGCATTTTACTGTCCTTGGATTACAATGGTTTACACATTTAGATGTAAAATTGAACTACATGGAATCTGCGATGCTTCTTAACTAGGTTTTGCCGCAGTTACTTATGTTCTGTGTGAGACTTCAGACGCACCAACTCGCACTAATTTACTTACGGCTTAAAGTCGCGTGGCTTCCCTCAAACGAGTTACCATTCCTAGATTGGAACTTTGTGTGGCTAATCTTTTAGCTAATCTTATTTTACATATTCAGTCCTTATTTCCAAATCTCTTTCATGCAAATAATACTACTCTTTGGAGTGATTCTACTGTAGCACATACTTGGCTACAAACTCCTCCTTATAGACTCAAAACATATGTTGCAAACAGAGTCTCACAAATTCAAGAGTTGATTCCAGCTGATTCTTAGAAACACGTTCCTTCAGAACACAATCCAGCTGACTGTGCTTTTCGTGGGTTACGCTTAATACCACTAATTAATCATAAGTCCTGACGGAATGGCCCTGAGTGGCTTTCGCAATATTCAACGAACTGGCCATCTTCCATTATCAAACCTGTTGAACTGGACTCTTCTCTCGAACTGAAACCCAACCCTCTTCCTGTCTTCGTTAATACAACACAATCCGAATTGTCCCTACTCACAAGGTTTTCTATATGGGACAAAGTGCAACGTGTTACAGCATATATTCTTCGATTCATCTTCAACTGTCGCATCAAGATTTTTCGTTCTTACTATTTGGCTACACAAGAAATGATTGAAGCTCGTGTGAAAATATTTTCTATCGTTCAACACAATACAATAGAATGTCGCAAGAATTTACTATCACGTCAACAGTCATGCTTCAAATGTATTCAACGTTTGGAACCTTTCATAGATTCTGATAATTTGATAAGAGTAGTAGGAAGAATATCAAATGCGTCTGTTTCATACAACAATCGTCACCCCATATTGCTACCAAAAAAACACCATGTGGTTAACCTTCTCATAGATCACTATCACGTTCGTTATTTGCACACTGGACCTCAAATGGTTCAATCTTTGCTTTCACTACAAGTGTGGATATTAAATGCTCAAAATATAATACGTTCTCGTCTTTTCAAGTGCACATTGTGTTATAAACACCACCCAAAAGCAACATCTCCTCTTATGGGAGATCTACCAGCTTGCACAACCAACCCTGCCAGAGCTTTTGCATCCACTGGAATTGATTCTATCAAAATTACCAACTTCCGATTCATAAAAGTTTACATTTGTATCTTTGTGTGTATGGTGGCTAAAGCTGTCCATATCGAGGTAGTTCATGACTTAACCACTTCAGCATTCATTGCAACATTGATGCGATTCACTTCTCGTCGAGGTCTATGCAACCATATCTATTCTGACTATGGAACAAATTTTATTGGAGCGAAAAATGAACTAAGAAAAATCATACAAACAGCTATAACTAAAAAACTGCTCGGAAAAATCGTCAACATTTTGCATTCGAACAAGAAATGACGTTTCATTTTAATGCCCCTGCCGCACCTCATCAAAAAACTCAGATGAATATTTTTGTACCGTTTTATTTAACTACACATTAATATTGCATAATTGAATATAATATTTTATATTTATACTTGTGGATTCGATTTTTGTTTATAAACCTGTATAATTTCTTACCATTTCACCACCTACTTTAAATTTACTGTCCTTCGCCCCCACATATATATTACAATGTAATTTTCCCGACATTTATCTGTCCAACTAAACAACGGGGGTATTTTCAATACCGATGATAATCCAAAATACCCCCGTCACAGCAAACCTGTGTACTCAGCGAATTTCCAATGTATGTATATGTTTCTCACTACCACATAAAGCCACTCACCAAGTTTCATAACAATACATGAATAAATATGTGATATATAGCATTTTATTTATTCTCCATAAGAATAACATTAAAGGCTGAGCACGCAGGTTTGCTGCAACAAGAAAGATAAGAAATGCGTTTTTATACAATTATCAATATAACTTAACCAGGTGAAGCCACATACTAAGTTTTACTAATTTATGTTCACAACTAAGGGAGATATCAAACTTTACTTATTATCCATAAGAATACCATTAGGGCTGAGTATGCAGGTTTGCTGCTACGGGTACAATCGACAACAAAATATTTGTTATGAAAATATCAATATACCAGTTCTAGGTGAAGCCACATACCAAGTTTCATCAATATACATTCATAAATAATCGAGATATCAAATTGTATTTATTCTCCATAAGGATAACATTGGACAACGTACTGTATCACTTTGAATATCTCTGCAACGGTTGGACATAGAATCACAATTTAAACACCAAAATGATTTTTTGTAGAGTTGAACTGAGTGGTAAAAGAAAATGGGAAATTTAAAGTAAAATTAACTGAGGAAAAGCATAAAGACCATTTTCCCTTAAGATTAACATGGGATATTTTATGAACAGGTTTTTTTGATTTTCTTCGCCACCACTTAACCTAGGTTAATGATTCAGAACACTATATTATTTGTTTTTTTAAAGCACTATAAAACGATTTTAACCAAAATTGAGTGTTTTAAAAATTTTAGGGTGAAGAATAAAAAAAACCGAGTTTTGGAGATATGTAAATCCCCATAAAACCCCCTTCCCATGGTCCGATATTTCTGGATTTCGAACTTAGTCAGTATATATATATATATATATTTTGTTTGCATCTGGGGACCTCAAAAAAAGTTATCATAGTCTCGGGCTTAAGTCTTACCATGAGACTTACGGTAATAGGTTCTTACCTATAGGGAAAATTCGCTAAAAGTGGGTTATTTTGAATGTCATCGATATTTAAAAAAATGTAAGCTCTCTACGAAACCTTCTTAATGCTAAGAATAAAATGACTATATTCTAAATTTGTAACCTTCATACCACAGCCAAAAGTTGGTATTAAGATATAAACTCTGGTCAGTAATTTATAATTATATTTAGGGCCTAATATTAGTGTACTACACAAAAAGTCGTTTTAGGTCGTATTGCGGTTTGCCAATGAGGTATAACACTGAGAGAAAAGCTGCACTTAGGCATTTTGAGGTTGTAAAGTTAAGTTTATCCTACTTTTGTTTGTTTGTAGCATTCTTGTTTTTACGTGTACTTGTTGTAAATTGTAAATTTGAATTTGCATTTAAAAAATACCATTGGATTTTTTATCACAGAAATATTAACTTTGGTTTACGTTGACATGTTTAACACGTATACAAATTAACAAATAAATATAGAATTAAACTGAAAAATTAATCCACCTCCCCGCACATGTTTTTATCAGTTCATATTCATGTTAAGCAACTTGAGTGTCGTTGAACCTAATGTTTTGTCTGCGCTCGGCTCAGTGTGGATTTAGCTAAGTAATACAAATGCTGCTGCTGAATCACGTAGTCTCAACTGTTGACGTCAAGTTATACCAACAGTTCCCATTCAGCAGATAAATTCGTGCTTGTTTTGTTTGCCATAATATGTTTCAATATAATAGTTACGTAGACATACATTATTATGACAGAAAGCAAAACAATTTAAATAACGAACTTTATTTTAGTAAAAAATTTTGTCAAACAACAGATCAAGTATCCTGCAATTTAATATTATACATCACCGTTTAAGGAAATGCTGTGATATAAATTATTTCTTCTGATTCATTAGTTACTTTTGGTTTCATCTCCCTATAAACGTGTTTCAATTTGCACAAATATAAAATAACGTAAAAATCAAAATAGTTAAATGAGCGGACGTTACAACACATTGCCATTTGTGTTGGCTTCTTAGGTGATCACAAACCTAGATGATTAAAATGTGCGTACTAAAACTGTTGTAAAATTAAAATGTAAACAAATCATGATTATTTAATAAAAAAACAAGGAATAAAAAATTGGAGTCGGGATAACATACCTCCCGTTCTAAAACCATTTATGTGCATTATTATTTTAATTGTTCTCCAAATATCATACGTATTTGGACACAATGGCAACAATTTATTCGGGCACTCATTATATACTCTTAAACGAGAGTTTCAAGATTTGGTTATTTTGCTATAAAACGTTATATTTCTTATTTAGTTGACGAAAATTGCTAAATATGAAATGGCTGGATTAACAGAATGATTCTAAAGCCCCAACAGAGAGAATTGAAAGTATCCTAAAGTGATAAGTTTTTCATTATTAATATGAACACACTTTGGAAAAATGCTTGACATTAATATTACATCGTATTTAATCAATATAATGAGTTATCGGAATGAAATATTATAAAGATGATTCTTTAGGACTAGGAACAAATTTGTTAGAAGTCAACCCATAAATTAGTTTAAAAAAGTATAAAACATCTCTCCGCTTCGTAAAAAGAATCCAAGTGGTTTTCTTTTCTGATCCACTTGAACTTTGTTTAGTTATTCATCAGCTAACAATCCTCTAACGGATTTTTCTTTTTCTCTCTCTGATTTTTTAATTGTTCGCGTTATAGCTACATTTAATGTATTGTGGAGTTATTTTTAAAATGTATACCACATATACCAATTTAAAACTGTAATAATAAATATTGTTTATATTACTTGTTCACTTTTAAAAGCATTTACTATTTACTGACACCACCCAACCACTATTTCATCTCCCTCTCAAGATTCGTAGGCGTTCAAAAATAGCTTTAATTACTATGAACAGCCATAATAGAGCACAGTCCCACAAAAAGGACCAACCCAGCCTCTGTGTGTAACGGTTCAGAAGCTCTGGAACAACTGCGGATCTATAAATTTACACTGGTCGATAACTATGTTATTACTGAACAAATTTAATCGTATTATGATTGAGTCGAAGCACTGAAATATTTTCCTTGAACCAAGCGGTGGAAAAATAACCGTCTACCAACCAGTTATTTATAGTTCTTAATACGCTCTGCAGTGTGTAGGCGAGTTATGTCAGCAATAGAGTATTATATTCGGTAAAGAAGGAAACCGTTCCCCGTAGATGTTTCATTAATGTGATATTTAAGTATTCAAACTGTCCTCCTCACCCATCATTAAGACATTTTGTGTGTAAAACACTGTAATATTGGTATATAACTATATTATGCGATATACCGGATGTTATATGCAAATAAATTATATCACTAATATATCTGTATGGAATTCATTATGAATATGTTTGGAAAGTCTGACATAAAAAAAAACATTTTATAGAGAAGTTTGGTGGTCTTGATTTGTGTAATTATTAAATAATTTCCCTTGTGATTCTTTTGGTTTATTTTCATTGTTGCTTAAGCATAAATAAACGGCATTTTAACAGTGAAAGCAGATGCAAAAGGAAACGTAGGATAAATATTATGTGTGTTTTTTTCATTTAAATTGTGAATACAATTTATTCCGGACCATTATTACTATGTAATTTTATGTCATTGTGAATTTGACTGAGGAATAAACAGGTTTTTGAATTAAACAATTGAGGCATCTTCGTATTATATTTATCAATAGTTATGTTGATTTTAAACCTCCTTTTATAAACATAATCCTTGAAAATATTTTCAGAAACTGCGCCAATTTGATGTGTACGATTCAGCATCGGGATTGTTGAGAACGGAAGAGGATCAACAAGTTAACTACATTGTATATTGTTTAGAGAGTGAAGCTGATTCACTTTTAAAATCTTCTGTACTTTCTCCTAATACAATTAAAACTCACGAGTATGGAAAGGAAAACATTAATTCCTATCCGTACGGACAAATTCCTGTCCGTAAGAACTTAATTTTACAATCGTAATAGATTACTACAAAGAGTAAAACGACCAAATGGCTACTATATTAATGACGTCTTGTATACGTTTGCTCACGAATGAGTACGGACATATGAATTGTGTAGCTTCCATAAGTAATAAGGAAAGATATTGTATAACTAACCTAGTTTTAGGATTGATATCAGATCTGTCAACACAATTACAGCTCTCGAAAAACCCTGTTTATACGAAAGTCTGTGGGTGTTGAAAACTATACGACAATAGCCCTCCGTATTCGAGGATGTGATAAGATCAGCAAGCGGTCATGAATGTTGTCAAGTTTAAAGATTAAATACAATCTAACGAGTGGAAAACATCCTTCAACGTGTCTGGAGAGAAAGATGCGATACCAATGAGTTTGGACATTGGCACCCTACGAGTACCCTCAACAAACATTCTTCGTTGAATCTGGTTGGGACTGAAACTACTGATTCTAGAGACTTCTCTACCAATGGTGAGGCTTCTTATTCATTTGCATCTAATTTAGATTATTTGATTTTATCTGTCAAAGGAAATAGTGATCTATTCTATACAAACATTGAAGTTAAGTGAGAGCAGTGGAAAATATATTCCGAAATTGTAAAAACCAATTGGTTCTCAGGGATGAAATCGATCATAGTCTTCCCAGAAATCCAGGTAATGCCTATTACTTAAAGGCAGCAGGCAACTTTAAAAAATGCCAAAGATGAAGGTCGTATACATTCGATATCGTATTGTCATCCCTAGGAAAATCAGACCGGATGTGTTTATAGCATTCACATAAGACAGCAGTAAATGCATTTCAAGAGATTGTGATGCTATTTGGAGACTAGGAGTAGCAAAGGACATAAAATAAGTGGAAGTATGTTTAATTTGTATTTAAATATCAAGAGCTCCTTGCAACCTGCTTATTTATTCTTCTGTATTTGAGCGGCTATTGCAAATCAAAGTTGCTAACTTACAAGAATTAAAAGAAGAATTACCTGATTACTCAGGACTTTTTGTAAATATACATATAACTTAACTAATTCAAGTTCCCAAAATTGATGATACTCTATTAATCAATACTTTGAAAGTATCTTTGCTTGACATGAGTTACCATTAATTATGCGGTATGGTAATAATACATTTAACACAGGGAAATCATGAAATTTTATGAAGAATTCTTCGAACATGTAAACGTGTAAAGCAGCATTTATGACTAAGTTCGAAAACCAGACAGATCAACCTATCCGAAGGGGTATTTTGGGGGGGTTTTGTATCCCAAAAATGGGTTTTTGAGTTTTGTACATATAATTTTAGAAAAAGTTAAATGTTATTTTTTTTATTGGAATCAGCTTAAAAAGACGCAAAATTTGGTGTTTTAATCATTGTTCTACGTCAATTGGTTACTGAGATATTGAAAGTGCTTAACATAGTACGTTGTCCAATGTTATTCTTATGGAGGATAAGAAAAATTGTATATCTCGTTTATTTATAAACGTATCCAGACGAAACCTGGTATATTGTTTCATTTCATTGTGGTCTATTGATATTTCCACAAAAACCCATTTTTTGGCTGACAGTTCCCGTAGCAGCAAACCTGCATACTCAGCCCCATGTTATTCTTGTGGAGAATAGTGTTATCTTGTTTAATTATGAACATAAATTAATAGAACTTGGTATGTAGCTTTACCTAGTTGAGTTATATTGATGTTTGTATAAAAACCCATTTTTAGTTTTCCTTATTTCAGCAAACCTGCATACTCAGCCGCCATGTTATTCTTATGCAGAATAATTAAAATGTCATAAATCGTTTATTTATGAATGTATATTGATGAAACTTGGTATGTGGCTTTATGTGGTATTGAGACAAATATATATGCATTGGAAATTCGCTGAGTATGCAGGTTTGCTGCTACGGGGTATTATAAATCGTTTGTGGGGCGAAGCCTGCTGGTGACAACTAGTATAACATAAAACTTTAAGCGATTGCTAACTACAGATTCTGGAATTCAACGGTACATTATTCCAAACACATAATATCGGTAAACACATTTCTGAAATTGTGGTTTGTTGATGTTTTACTACCTAAGCCAAAGTAATAGTAATTAATCAATCTTTACACCATCAATATTAATCATTGTAAATGAAAACCTAAGATCCTTGAAAAATAAAAGTCCTAGTAAAGTACTCGTATTTTGAGCATATTATTGTAATAAACTGCTACGGAAGGGAATGTGGGAATGCGTTAATGTAAACAGGCTTGGGGCGGTAGAATCCACAACCAGTGTGAGTCTATTGTGAATGCTTTTAACATAACAGAAGATGTATTTCTCCGAAACCTCCGTTTCCTGGGGTACAAAAGCATTGCACAGTATTCTTGCAATTTCTTTCTTTGCCCTTTTACAACTTAACGTTTTCCCGATTAAAAGCATTATTGGTTTCCAAGCTGCAATGTCGTAGAAACAAAATCTATAACTGTGCTCATAGAAACATATTATTAAGAGTTGATGATACGAGTATTTTAGTTTAATTTTTAGATATATTTTATCAGTACAGTTTTAATTTGAATTGATATATTTTGAAATAATTTGATTGAAATATCAAATTAGTTTGTTAATAGTCAACATAAATTAATTTAAAAAACGTTATTTGAACTAATTTAAAAAGGCTAATACAATGTGCAATAATGTGTGAAGTATGTGAAACAAAAACAAGAGTTTTGAAAAATATTTACTGCGTATGTATACAAACTGTATAAGTAAAAATAATAATTCTAAAAATTATTTACGAGTATTTTCAATTGCCGCTTAGATTTTATTTGCTGTTATCTTACATACACAAACAAACTGGTTATTACCAAAACATAACACACACAAAATCCTTATACTATAATTTTTTTTAATTAGCTGAGTAGATGAAAAAGGGCTCTTGGCTTATTATTTAATGGCTTTTTCGGCTGGTTAAAATTAATTGGCATACAAATATTAATTACAAAATTTTTGACTCAAAATAGCACAACCTAATCTAAAGAAACATATTTGCGATACAGACCAAAGGAAGTCTTGTCACTGGGACAGGTACTTTCCTTGGCGTACTTTCCTTGGCGAACTTTCCTTGGTAGTTTCTTAGCCGCACAATTTTAAAATATTTTTTCGAAAAAATAACAACTAATTAATATGATTTGAGATTTATTATTATTTGACAATTTCTGAATCCAACCGTAGTCACGATCTTGGTTTCCAATCTGTATTCGTTTAGCTAGTTTCATTATTAGTAGCATTTTCAGGTTCACTGTAATTTGTAAAAAGTTTTAGCGGATTTCCCCTATAGGGAAGAAGCTATTACCGTAGTCAGCATGGTAAGTCCTAGGCTCGGGACCATGATAACTTTTCGTTTTGAGGTCCCCAGACCTAAAAACACCATTCGTTCAAAACTGTATATATGTATGTGTCCGTGGATGCGATAACTCTTGTAAAAAAGGTCCGATTTTGATGAAATTTGGTTCAAACGTGTAATGCAGCAATTATGACTTTAAGTTCGAAAACCAGACAGATTGGCCTATCCGAATTCGGGGGGCTTTTGTACCCCAAACATTTTTTTTGAGATTTTTACATATAACTTTTGAAAAAGTAAAATTATATTTTTTTCCATTGGAATCAGCTTAAAAAGACACACAATTTGATGTTTTAATCATTGCTCTACGTCAATTGGTTACTGAGATATTGAAAGTGCTAAACACAGTACGTTGTCCAATGCTATTCTTATGGAGGATAGGAAAAATTGAATATCTCGCTAATTTATTAAGTTATCCTGACAAAACTTGGTATATTGCTTCATTTAATTGTGGTTTATTGAAATTTGCACAAAAACAAATTTTTTGGCCGATAGTTCCCGTAGCAGCAAACCTGCATACTCAGCCCCATGTTATTCTTGTGGAGAATAAGTAATGTGTTATCTCCTTTAATTAAGAACATAAATTAATAGAACTTGGTATGTGGCTTTACCTAGTCGAGTTATATTGATATTTGTATAAAACCCCATTTTTAGTGTTCCTTATTTCAGCAAACCTGCATACTCAGCCGCCATGTTATTCTTATGGAGAATAATTAAAATGTCATAAATCGTTTATTTATGAATGAACTACTGATGAAACTTGGTATGTGGCTTTAAGTGGTATTAAGATAAAATTATATGCATTGGAAATTCGCCGAGTATGCAGGTTTGCTGCTACGGGGGTATTTTCAACGTTGATATGTTCTAGTCGACATATTAACTGAACACATACTATCACTACTTGTATTTTTCGAAATAATTATTGTACGTCATTAAGACAATACAACTAAAAACATTTAAGTTTCAGAAATTTAATAGTCATTGGTCAGTAACTTTTACATGTAAGACAGCACCTTGAGGTCAGATCAACAAAATAAAATTGTAATTTAAACTATTAAACCAGGTGTAAAGTAACATATGATGAATAGCAGGTGTTAAAATGAATGAATGAAATGAATACAAGCAAAATCTGTATTATTAGAACCATTTTGCTTATGACGGCAAACTATCCAAACATATCAGAAATAAATCAATTTGTTCAAACTATTCAATTGGAAAAAAACGTTAGAATTTTATTAAATACATATAATTTTATATGAGGATACTGCCCAAAGGAAGGATTTACGTCAACAACATGTAAAACAATTTATGTTTTTAGATACAAACATGAGTTTTCGTAATCATCTATTTATAAAGACAATAATAAAGAACAGATTTTTAAATGCATTTTTTATAATTTAGAAAGAAAAAAATTCCTAAGAGTATGTAAAACCTGCAAATGAAGGACAAATTACCTTTCATTTAGTACAAAATGCGTGGTAAATCGGTCTTGTAGAAGTCTCAGACGAACTGTCAGAAATACTGTCAAAAGTGTGCAATTTTACCCCATGTTATAATTAGAGAATATTAATTCTAATTTTTTAACTGTTAACCAACTAAATATTAAAAATACAACCTAAACATGTAAATATAGAAACAATTTATCTTCCATTTAGAACGAATCGGATGTAATTTGGCCCAGTAAGTCTCAGACAAACTGTCTCAAGAATTAATTTAACATGGGTTCTTATTGGAGTAAAACATTCAAAGTCATCCAGCATAGAAAAAAGTATTCCGTCCACAACAACAAATGCTTGATGGCTCAATGGCGGTTCAAGAGCTTTATTGCCACATCATTAATTCATACCCCTTAAGACTGGTCAACTTATGGAGGAAAGCTAGCAAAAACCTAACATAGGCAACTTGGGAGTAAAAACTTCCAGGTCAACTAGCGTCGAAAAAAAACATATTAACAATCGAAAATGCTTGATGTCTCAATGTCGTGCAAGAGCTTCGAATCAACACCAACATTATAAAAATCAAACCCTCCAAAGAAGGATGTTTAGGCTGGCCGATTTATGGGAGAATTGTTGTAACAAAAATAATAACATGGGCTCTTATAGGAGTAACTCGCTTTGCTTGATCTACAATCACCGCGGCTATGCAGAAGAGATCGAATGTACTCAAATACTAATAACATGGGCTCTTATAGGAGTAACTCGCTTTGCTTGATCTACAATCACCGCGGCTATGCAGAAGAGATCGAATGTACTCAAATACGCTTTTTTGATCATCAGAGTGCTTGGCGACCCACACCTCTACCAACATTCTCTGTTGATTTTCGCCGTAAATGAGGAGTTTTCAGTCGTGTGATCCCGAACATCGGAGAGGCCGTGATCGACTAAGCAAGATCCCTGACGACGTAGGCTCCGATCTATTTCGACGAGGGCAAGCTTATAAGCCAGTTGTTCTGGATCATGCGGATTCCGTTCAATGTGATCCTCGCAAAGGGAGTCTCGGAACGTGTCCCACAAAATATCTGCAGGAGCTCCCATATTGCAGAGGAGCATAAAGAAAGAACGGAGTCTCGGGCCTGTCATAAACTGTGCGGCCTTACGAAGCGCGTAGTGGTACTCTTCTTCGTCTTCAACTAAACCGAATTTACGTGCGACCTCCTGAATCGAGCGGCAATTGAGTCCGCCGCGAGACAAAATATCGTCGTAACCACGGCAAGGAACAAGCATAAGAAGAATACGAAGGTAGGACTGTTCGCTTCGGCTGGGAGAAATCCAAAACAGTCTACATACCTCCTCACGCTGGTGGGCCGTGATAAAATTCTGACCTTCCGTATGGTCGTATACCTCCACATGACTGGGACTTTTTGTGTGTACTTTGAACTTTTCATAAAATTTTTGGTACGTCAAATTGTCAAAAATAGAATTCTGAGGTCGGTTGAAATACACAATAAGCTTGGAGCTTGCTCTGGTGGTTGCGTTTGCCAAGTCGTCGGGACGAAAACAGACGGACTGTTTCCCCTCCAGATGTACGGGAAGATACTCGACGCTGGGCTCTGATTTAGAGATCGGAAAATCTAAAAGCATCCAGCAAGCGTCACTGGCACCCACCATTATTTTCGTCACGTAATGATCAACCTCGTCATCTTGCTTACTGAAAGGAGTAACTGTTACGTTCTGAAGAGAACCTCCCTTCATAAGATATTTGAAGAGATATTTTATTACACACCGAGAAGAAGCAAGCTCCAAGTTTATATGTGCCTCATATTTCAAAATCAATGCGGATTTGTACGGTACGACCCATCCGTCATGAACAGTGACTGTCTTGCGCCTTTGTTATAGTTCCGTGATTAGCATAATCACGTCTGTACTGGACGAAACCCCTTTCATCGACATGGGTGGTTTCGCAGGCAGGCTTAGGGAAGTACTTAGTGCAGTAACCCGTTGCAGTCCCAGCGAGGAAAGACGATTCTGCGATCTGTACCACATGGGCCGTGAATCATGTGTTTCAGAACCAACTTCCTAAAACGACCTCCAGCTTTTTCTTCCGAGGGATCATCCGCGCGGATAATATAATCAACGTCGGACGCCTCGACAGGACCGTTACCGTCGATCTTAAATAAAATGTGGGTATGAGGAAGGCCCCTCATTTGCATTTCGATTACATAAACTATATAGACCGAACGACCGAACATTACTCCACTGCGCAGATCTCGGACAAGCTCCAGGAGTTTTATCTGGAAGACTCTGCAAGCTGTACTAGGGTCACTACGACCGCCTCCGTGGGGGCAAGCCTTCTTATTTTCCTCCCAAATTGCACTATACGTAAAAGTAAGAAAGAAAGTAGGAGATCCCAGGCGAGACACGAGTGCCATAGAGTTTTCATAATGGAATTTCATGTATATGGTTCCCCCCGTAAACGAACTTGGCAGGTAAATTTTGCCGGGTTGTGCCCGACCCTCGCCCTGGACGGATTCATCATTATTTATATCATTCCGGACCTGCATTCTCTGTTGTGCCGCCTGGAGTTCGTCCAGTGGCCCTATCCGCATGGCATTTCCAATTGACCGCGTTTGTGAGAACTTAATGAAGCGCAATTTCTCTTCGTACCTCGCAAACATCTCAACCTACCAAGCTTGAGAAAGACGGCCAATAAAAGGGAAGCAAGGATCGGAGGGCAAGAGACAGCGAGAATAGTTATATTGCGTAAGTTTATTCCCACGATTGTCAACACGGCCAACGTGCCAGCCCAAAGTGCCTTGCGGATATAGCAGTGGATACTGGAAAGCTTCCATTAGAGGGCTTAAAAGATCCATGGAAGTAGGCCTGTGAAATCCAACCTTCCATATCGTTAATTTCCGAGGTTCATTAACAGTTTCGTCAGTGATAAGGACAGCATGTACCTCAATTCCTGTATGCCTATCGCCAAAAACTGGGCCATGGTTCGCTCTGCTAGTAACTTGGAATTCCAAGTGAGAATTGACCGACGGTTCATTGCTCAAGCGGCGGTAATGCTTGACGAAAGGGTTTTCTCTAGCACGAGTAATGTCGCCGGTAATTTCATTGTCAAGAGACCGACCCATGGCAATGTTAAGTCGTTCTTCACCGTCGTCGATGTACAGGTGGGACCGGTTTACAAGCTGAACGTCCCCAGCAGAAGTCGCAAACTTTTGACCAAGACGCTTCAGGGTGTGGATCTATTTTGACGAACAGCCTTCCCTGTGGACTTCAGGGTTACTTTGACTGTATCGTTCACTTCAGGGTGATCGTTTCTGTATCGGGTTTCTGCCTCTCTCTGCACATCAGGATTGACCTTGTATTTCTTTTTTGCTTGTTTTTAACTGATCTTCTCGGGGGTAGAGGACAAAACTTCTGGTCGACCGCGTTTAACTTTCTTAGATCTTCCAACACCTTTTTGCTTGTTGGCACAGTCAGAAATAGTTTTCGTTTTGAGAGGCGATTTATTTTCACTGGTATTTATGTTTTTGATTAGAGGTAGATCTATGCGCAAAGAATGAACCCGTTCATTTGATGGAATGAACGCCACTTGCGTGATGGTAAACTGCCACGGGTCCCCATCGATGGTTGCATTTGATAACAATAATGTGGCAAGCGAATGATAAGTTTCACGCTTGAACAGCCTTGCTAAGTTGTTGTTATTATTAAACATGTCACGTTGTCGATTCTCATTAACAGCATGTGAGTCAAACATGAACAGCTGTTCCTGATACCGCCAAAATGAGACAGAAACATTTTGACCGGTGAAGATAAACCCCAAATTGTCTTCTTCTACCGACAGAAGCTGCTCCAAAACATACGATAAAGCCTAGACGCTGTCACCAAGATCTTGCAACCTCTGAGTGTATAAATCATCGTGGATATACGAAATATCATGTATTCGTACAAGTTTACGACTAACAAAAAACTCCCTTGGAAGTTCATCAGGGAACAACAGCCGATATACACCAACGGAGTTCTCATTACGTAGTGACTTATAAACATGGTCTCCACTCATAAGAATTTCATTTATGGCAGGGGTACTAAATTCTCCCCCGATGGACTTCCTAGCTAGAGCGCACACAGAATTGGCAACACACTGTACAATGCTACTGTAACTAAATGGTGTAATATTATCCTGATTAAAGTATCCGCACGCTACACGAGCAAACGACATTATTCCCTATTTAAGATGGACAATAAGCACTGGCATTCGTCAATAAGATATGTCAGTGAGGAACCGTGCTTATAATTGAAATAAGTGATATAGTTTTAAGCGAGAACCTACTTCCAAATTTTTATTCTGCATTACTGACATACTGCATTATCCTATTGCATCTGGATAGCTCGTAATTTTATACATTTTTAATAAAGTTAAAATTTATAACTTTTGACTATTTTCCCGGGGGTTTCAAGGCAGAAGCTACATGCATGCCAAATTTCATGTCCCTAGCTCGTCTAGGGGAAGTGGTTTAGAATTTGTATCTCTGGGCGAGTCAGTTACACATCGGGCTGTATATATATTAGAAATGTACGTAACGGCGTGGCGGTGTCGTCTAGCGTCGAGTAAACACATTTAAGTTAACGAAAATGCAGTGGCGGTTCAAGAGCTTCAATTCAACACCAGAATTATAAATATCGGTCTAGAGGTTTCGGCAGGTCGACTTATGGGACAAACCTTGCGAAGTGTTTGGAGTATATAGATTATTTTGTTTCATTCTATGTATATACAGGGTGTCTCGTAACTCTCTGGACAACGGTATGTAGCGTTATTGCTTAGGTCAAGACAAACACATTTCACTATAGGAACATGGGTCTGTGGTGCCTAGTTTCCCGTCTATCTGTATGTATGTGTTTTTTACAAAAAACAATCATAACTCCTAAACGGTTTGAGGTACAGCGTTGAGATTTTACACAAATGTTTATCTTATTAATACTTTTTTTAATTCTAATAAAATATCATTAACAGTTTCAAAATGGTGGCCATTGAAAATATTTCATGCCAAATTCCACGAAAACCGTTGACTTAAAAAAAAAATTGCAGGTGGCATAAAAGTTAGCTCATTTTATGTAGATTTCACTAGTACCTTATTTGTTAGATTGGATAAAGAATAACAGATAAATTAGTTATTTTCCTAATGCATGACCACTTTTCTCCATTTAAACAATGCTAATACTTCTTTTACATTGTTTAAATGGAGAAAAGTGGTCATGCATTAGGAAAAGAACTAATTTATCTGTTATTCTCTATCCAATCTTAAAAAGCAAGGTATCATTGAAATTTACATAAAATGGGTTAACTTTTATGTCTCCCGCAATTTTGTTTAAATTCAACGGTTTACGTGGAAATTTGCATAAAATATTTTCAATGGCATTTTGAAACTGTTAACGATATTTTATTAGAATTTAAAAAAAAGTATTAATAAGATAAAAATTTGTGTAAAGTCTCAACGCTGTACCTCATACCGTTTAGGAGTTATGATTGTTTTTGTAAAAAACACATACATACAGATAGACGGGAAACTAGGCACCACAGACCCATGTTCCTATAGTGAAATGTGTTTGTCTTGACCTAAGCAATAACGCTACATACCGTTGCCCAGAGAGTTACGAGACACTCTGTATAATATTATGATAATTCAAATTCTATGTATTTACCTAAAATTGACGGTTTAATTTCTTTACCAGTTATTCTAATCAGATTAATTCTGTCTAATTTATTATGTGTAACATTTTCTGGTGTGTTTATTTATATTTAGCGAATTTCCCCTATAGGGAAGAAGCTATTACCGTAGGTCTCATATAAGACTTAAGCCCGAGACCATGATAACTTTTTTTGAGGTCCCCCGATGCCAAAAACACTATTCGTTCAAATTTATATATATATATATATATATATATGTGTGTGTGTGTATGTGTGTGTGTGTGTGTGTGTGTGTGTGTGTGTGTGTGTGTGTGTGTGTGTGTGTGTGTGTGTGTGTGTGTGTGTGTGTGTGTGTGTGTGTGTGTGTGTGTGTGTGTGTGTCCGTTAACACGATAACTTGAGTAAAAAACGTCCGATTTCGATGAAATTTGCCTCAATGTGTAAAGTGACATTCATGACTTTAGTTCGAAAACCAGAAAAATCGGACCATGGGAAGGGGGGTTTATGGGGGTTTTAAATTTTCCAAAAATGAGTTGTTTGCACTTTTTACCCTAACATTTTAAAACACTCAATTTTGGTTCTGAGCATCTTATAGAGCTTAAAAAAACAAATAATTTAGTATTTTAAATTATTAACCTAGGTTAAGTGGTTGCGGAGAAAATCTAAAAAACCTACTCATAAAATCTCCCATGTTAATATTATGGGAAAAATATTTTTGGCTCTTCCTCAGTTAATTTTAATGTAAACTTCATATTTGCTTTTACAACAAATTCAGCTCTACAAAATAATCATTTTGGTGTTTTCATTGTGATTCTTCGTCCAACCGTTGCAGAGATATTCAAAGTGCTAAACACAGTACGTTGTCCAATGTTATCCTTATGGAGAATAAATAAAATTTGATATCTTGATTATTTATGAATGTAGATTGATGAAACTTGGTATGTGGCTCCACGTCGTACTGGTATATTGATATTTGCACAAACAATTGATTTGTTGTTGGTTATCCCAGTAGCAGTAAACCTGCATACGCAGCCCTAATGTTATTCTTATGGAGAATAAGCAAACTCATATATCTCCCTTAATTATGAACATAAATTAATAAAACTTATTATGTAGCTTCACCTGATTGAGTTATATTGATAATTTCATAAAACACATATTTTATGATCCTTGTTGCAGCAAACCTGCGTACTCAGCCCTATGTTATTCTTATGGCGAATAAATAAAATGCTATCGATCACTTATTTATTTATGTATTTTTATGAAAATTGGTAAGTGGCTTTATGTGGTAGTGAGAAACATATGCATACATTGGAAATACGCTGAGTACGCAGGTTTGCTGCGACGGGGGTATTTGTTATTATTCTGTTATAATTTAAACTGTATAGACAGTAGCCGAAAGCTTAAAAACTATATTTTGTTGATTCCTTTGCGTTCTTTTTAGTAAATATAAAACTATTGATAATTCTTATGCAATGTAAGTAAGTAGAGGTTTTCTATGGTTGGATGAAAGTTAAGTAATTAAAGGGAAGTTTTAAGACTGCGTAGGATCTAAAAGCCAGAATACTTGTTAAACCTATTCTCGTAATGAGTTTTTGAATTCGACAGTACTTCAATTATTTGTGAGCATGTTTTAAATTTATTATTTATTATTATTATTTCAATTATAAAATTTTGTTTTGAATTATTTGAAGTGCCGATATAGGGAAATTCTGATTTGTACAAATGTTTTAGTTTTGCGGGTTATCAAACTCATTAAAATTAAGGAAATGCATTCATTAATGGCGATAACTTTATATTAATGCAATACTTTAACCAGTTACCATGATATGCTTACACGAGTTTATGTGTTATAAAGGGTTGTAAATACAATCAAATAGACTTGGCGGATGTTGATGATGTCAGTAAAAATACATATGTAACTGTTATTGCATACCTTCAAATTCTAAACAGGACTCTTTAGCCAACGATGAGCCAGTGTCAGGTATTCCATTGTTTACACTGACGTTTAGGGCACTGTCAAACTGCGGCATGTGTTATTCGATAGTGTTTGGCCTTATCAAGAAGGTTTTTAAAGTTGAGAATTACATTTTGGCCAGTTTTATAATTAAACTTAGTAAATATTTATTATCCTGATTTCTTTACATAGTGATCGTACACTCCCAGAATTTCAGGTTAGCAGAATGTAAATGATAAAACTTATTTAAATTAAGGTGTTAGAAGTTGTATGGACGTTTTAATCATTTGATTAAGATTGAACTTGGAAACTGCAGAATTATTTAATAGCCCAGGACCTGCACTAGGGTCCTGTGGGAAAGTTTGAGTAGGGAGAATTTTTCTTCAGGAATGTTTAGTAGGTGTCCTAGTAAGTGTTTTGGACTCGGGTGGACATCCGCCACCTCGTACATTTTCCAGCTATGACGTCATCAATTATGGCGGCCGCCCGAACGCAGAACTTCTCATATTTCAGTCTATACTTGACCGATTTGCATGAAACTTAGCTCAGTTAGTTGTAAATACCATTTGTAAGGTGAATAGAAATATGTTTCAACTGCTACTATAAATAAATAAATAACAGTTTTGTTAATTGCCTCATATTTTAGCGAATTTCCCCTGCTATTCTTATGGAAAATGTTGCATATTTCACAGTTGAGTTTTGTTAAAACATCACGTTTGATGCAACCAACACAATTGGCTTGAAAAACAATAGTTATAGTAGTATGAAATTTTGTTCCACAGCAAGTGGTTGCAGCGATATCGAAAGAGCTAAACACAGTACGTTATCTTATGTTATTCTTATGGAGAATAAGATAAATTGTATATCTCGTTTATTTATGAGCGTATCCTATCGAAACTTGGTATATTTCTTTATCTCGTTGTAATCTATTGATACTTGAAAACAATTTTGCTGATAGTTCCCGTAGCAGCAACCTGCGTACTCAGCCCCCATGTTATTCTTATGGATAATAAGTAAAATGTTATCCCCCTTAATTATGAAGACAAATTAATACAATTTAGTATGTGGCTTTACCAAGTTGAGATATGTGGATATTTGTATTAAAAATATTGTTTTTGTTCTTTATTTCAGCAAACCTGCGTACTCAGACGCCATGTTATTCTTATGGAGAATAATTATAAAATTTTATAAATTGCTTGTTTATAAATGATATTGATGAAATTTGGTATGTGACTTTATGTTGCATTAAGACACATATATATGCATTGGAAATTTGATGACTACATAGGTTTGCTGCAACGGGGGTATTTTCATCGTGGTTGAATCGTGGAAGGGTAAAAATGATTTTTAGGGTACCGTTGGCAAACATATCATTTTTTGATTGTAACAGCTATATTTTTATCTCTAGATTCTAAAAAAATGGTTTATATCTGATATAAACCATTTTTTTAACCTCATATTTACCTGAACAAAACATAATTTTTTCCAATATTTTACACGTGTTGATATGAGAAACAGGGATTTAAATTTCTTTTGTGTTTGTGGGTGCGAATATTTTTGTGAAAATGATCCGTTTTGGATGAAATTTTGCATAGATATGTAGAGTAGCATTTATTTTAACCAGTTCGAAAACCAGACGGATCATAGTATCTGAAGGGATTTTACATGGGTATTGTGCCCAATAAAACATGGGTATTGTGTTCATATATGTGTCCGTAAACGCAATCACTTTTGAAGAAAACTTTCGATTTTGATGAAATTTGTGACAAATGTATAAAGTGACATTTATGACTTTAAGTTTGAATCCAGAAATATTAAATCCTGCGGGAAGGAGATTTTATGGGGGTTTGCATTTTCCAAAACACAGTTTTTTGCATTTATTTACTCTTAAAATAAAATAAAATACCCCGTCACAGCAAACCTGCTTACTCAGCGAATTAAGAATGCATAATACCATGTCTTAATACCACATAAAGCCGCGTACTAAGTTTCATACAAATATATTCACAAATAAGCGATGCAGGCCCTATACAATTTTAATTATTCTCCATAAGAATAACATTGGGCGTATATGTAGCGTATATGTACTGTACGTAGGTTAGCTGAAACAAGGAATATAAACAATTGGTGTTCACACAAATATAAATATAATTCAACTAGGGGAAGCCTTATACCATGTTTCATCAATATGCATTCATAAATAAGCGATACATACCATTTTGATTATTCTCCATAAGAATAACATGCCGTCTGAGTACGCAGGTTTGCTGAAACAACGAACACAAACAAATTTTTTAATACAAATATCCACATACCTCAAATTGGTAGACCCACATAATAAATTGTATTAACATTTTTCAAGTATCAATAGAACACAACGAGATAAAGCAATATACCAAGTTTCGATAGGATACGCTCATAAATAAACGAGATATACAATTTGTCTTATTCTCCATAAGAATAACATAAGATAACGTACTGTGTTTAGCACTTTCCATATCGCTGCAACCACTTGCTGTGGAACAAAATTTCATACTACTATAACTATTGTTTTTTCAAGCCAATTGTGTTGGTAGCATCAAACATGATGTTTTAACAAAACTCAACTGTGAAATATGCAACATTTTCCATAAGAATAGCAGGGGAAATTCGCTAAAATATGAGGCAATTAACACAACTGTTATTTATTTATTTATAGTGGCAGTTAAAACATATTGCTATTCACTTTAAAAATGGTATTTACAACAAACTGACATAAGTTTCATACAAATCGGTCAAATATTGCCTGAAATACGATAAGTTCTGTGTTTGAGCGGCCACCATATTGATGACGTCATAGCTGGAAAATGTACGAGGTGGCGGATGTCCACCCAAGTCCAAAACACTTACTAGGACACCTACTAAACATTCCTAAAGAAAAATTCTCCCTACTCAAACTTTCCCACAGGACCCTAGAGCAGGTACAGGACTATAACAACAGTTCAATGAGCCTTAGGGAAATTATTATTCTAGCCCGTAGTTCCCATGCAATCTTGCAAGACTGCTTTAACGACTTTGACACGCACTAAAAATTAACAAACTCATTTAAACTTTAAATTTTGTTGTACTTTATCTACAATTTTAAGAAAACTTGTAACGTTTTCTTTTAAACGGAAAATTATTTCCAGTGTAAACACTCCTTTTAAAATTGTGTTAATCAATCATTCTCTTAATTTTATAGATTGTTAAATTTTAAAAAAATAACTCAGTGCCTAACTAAAATTAACAAGCCCTTTTACGATTTTCACAGGGAAATTCCGATAACCTTAGGGGCCTTACACATCCCTTGTCATGTCGAGTAGCTAGACCCCTCCGAAAATAAATAACCCAGAATACCTCCGAAAATAAATAACCCAGAATAAATTCAATGAAAGTGTTAAATGCCTTCCCTGAACATACACACGGGTGATTAAAGAGGAGTGTCAGTGTGTAACTCAACTGAAAAAAGTAATCAATGTCCATCAACGGCAGTGGATGAATGCACGTTGACGCCGATTACATTTTGCTTAGCAATCACTACGAATTTGTCTGTAACTGGCCAAGTTTAGTTTCGGTATTTTACTCTGGATCTACATGGTTTAATTTTATTCATAGTTTCAAATCGCTCTATTGACCCATGTTTTGGGTTTGCTTGAGCTTATACATAAAACACTACAACTACATGAACTACAGAAATTGTAATAAACACTGAATATTTAATTTAAGATTAAATCGGTTTAATTTAAGTTATTGTATGTTACAGAGTTAGATATTGATTTATATTATAATTCAATTGATTTATATAGCTATGCAATTTTCAAACAGAAGTTAAAGGAGCGGGAGGAAGAAACGCATTTATTTGTGAATAATTTATATACACCAATAATTTACAAATGTATATTGGTCTTAGCCTGTAATGTAAATTTTATATTTAGAACTATTTAGCAGTTTGTATGACATTTCCCTGGCACCTCTGCCTCTTGAATTGCAATACACCTTACCCGAGTGCCATCATTAGAAAATGCACCTACAAGCTAGACAACTTTGACTTATGTACTGCGGCGTTTATCTCAAAGTAGATAGTTTTATAAAACCGATTGTCTACCATTATATTTGTGTTTTATATATATTCTTTAATAAGGTAGTTCGAGATTGACAACACATAATTAAATAGCTTGATAGGAAATATACAAAAAATCAAGTTAAAAACTCGATTTAATATGCTTATATGTAAGATTTATATTTTTTGGATACTGTTAGGAATTTATCCAGTAATCCCGAGTAAAACGAAAGAAATTCAAACACGTTCGTGAGATAATCTAAACGTCGATACATAACTAACACCCGTAATATTTATAAACACCCTCGTAGCAGCAAACCTGCGTACTCTGTGAATTTCCAATGCATACATATGTAACTTAATACCACATAGAGCCGCATACCAAGTTTCATCAATGTACATTCATAAACGATTTATGACATTTTCATTAGTCTCCATGAGAATAACACGGCGGCTGAGTACGCAGGTTTGCTGAAGCAAGGAACGCAAAAAATGGTGTTTTATACAAATATCAATATAACTCAAGTAGGTAAAGCCACATACCAAATTTTATTAATTCATGTTCATAATTAAAGGAGATAACACGTTACTTATTCTCCATAAGAATAACATATTAGGATGAGAACGCAGGTTTGCTGCTACGGGAACTATCGGCCAATATATGTTTTTAGTGCAAATATCAATAGACCACAATGATATGAAGCAATATACCAAGTTTCATTAGGATAAGTTGATAAATGAGCGAGATATACGATTTGTCTTATTCCCCATAAGAATAACATTGGACAACGTATTGTGTTTAGCACTTTCAGTATCTCTGTAACCATTTGACGTAGAAATATGATCAGAACACTAAATTTTGCGTATTTTTAAGCTGATTCCAATGGAAAAAAATGAAATTTTACATTTTGAAAAATGATATGTAAAAAACCCAAAAACCCATTTTCGGGGTACAAATCCCCCCAAAAATCCCCCTTCGGAAAGGTTGATATATGTCTGGTTTTCAAACTTAAAGTCATAAATGCTGCTTTACACGTTTCTACCAAATTTCGTCAAAATCGAATTATTTTTACACACACACACACACACATATATACAGTTTTGAACGAATGGTATTTTTGGCATCTGGGGACCTCAAAACGAAAAGTTATCATGGTCCGGGCCTGGGTCTTACCATGCCGACTACGGTGATAGCTTCTGCCTTATAGGGGAAATTCGCTAAAAAATAATCCCTATTTCCCTCGGTCACGCCATAACTTCACAATGAGTGCACCAAATTCAATAATTACTTTTTTGTTGTGTTTGTTAATGTCAGGACAAGGTTTTTATAAAAGAACAATTTTAATCTGACCTAAGGGCTCTGTCTAACTCGCTCTCAAAGTTCCCATTGATTTGATTAATGTTTAGTTAGTTACACCAAACAGCAGCTGTTAACAAGGATTATATATAAACACACTTGAACAGTGTGTCTACTCTGCGGGGGAAATATCTTACAAAATTCATCAAAAATCCTACTTCATCCCTCGATTTACTTAATATTCCCTCAAATATCCCTCGTTCACCATTCTGTTCCAAACAAATGTACACTTAAGTAAATGTACGATTAATTAGTTAGACTGTAATCAAGTACCTCTGATGAATCTCCTTGTATTCTTCGGTTTCAGAACAAGTTAATAAACTGATTATATTGCAAATTGGTTTGAAGAAGTATATTTGTTATTTATTTTTTGATTATTTTGACTTTACCTATCGCTTCTAGTGTTTAAAATTACACTACGGTAAGGAAACTCCTCCCGTTATCAAGTGAACCCTACTTACATCTAAATATCAAGTTCTACACCTAACTAACCTAAATTTTTTTGGATTTTCTTTATCTTTTTCTTTTAAATTTTAACTACACTAACACAAAAAACAAATACATATACAAAAATTCAAATACAATACACTAACACAACATTTATATACACGAACAAATGGAAAACTGACAATACATTACCTGTTCTGCATCGTTACCTCCAAGCAGACGGCAAACACGGGAAACCTCACTCTCACGTCCACTCACCATCAGATTGCGCACTCGACTAGTGGCTAGCGGTAGTGGAGGGGAGAGAGCCGTTACCCCCACCTACCGCCAGGGGCACGTGACGACACAGCTATGGCTACCCACCCGTCTGTGTCGACGGGAACATGACACGGAAACCAAAAACTGCACGATTCCTCCTAGAATGCTACACGGGCACTTGTACGATATTCTCATAGAGATTACCGCATGCCTCCAAGGTGAGCATTGGGAACTAGTCATGCAATCAGGTGGCCGTGTTTCCTCCAAGGGTGATCACGGACGCATGTGTCGTAGACACGGGATTGGATGGACCCTAGACACGGGAGCAACTGCAACACAAGGAACTGGCGTGTGTTTGTGGGGTGATTTTCGACTGAAATTGTTTTTAATTAAGGGAACCCATGTTCCCGTCATGTTCCCGTTGACACAAGACGGGTGGGTAGCCATAGCTGTGTCGTCATGTGCCCCTGGTGGTAGGTGGGGGTAACGGCTCTCTCCCCTCCACTACCGCTAGCCACTAGTCGAGTGCGCAATCTGATGGTGAGTGGACATGAGAGTGAGGTTTCCCGTGTTTGCCGTCTGCTTGGAGGCAACGATGCAGAACAGGTAATGTATTGTCAGTTTTCCATTTGTTCGTGTATATAAATGTTGTGTTAGTGTATTTTATTTGAATTTTTGTATATGTATTTGTTTTTTGTGTTAGTGTAATTAAAATGTAAAAGAAAAAGATTAAGAAAATCCAACAAAAATTAGGTTGGTTAGGTGTAAGAACTTGATATTTAGATGTAAGTAGGGTTCACTTGATAACGGGAGGAGTTTCCTTACCTCCCGAAACGTAGTGTAGTTTTAAACACTAGAAGCGATAGGTAAAGTCCAAATAAAAAAATAAATTCAAATCCATCGCTATTATGAGTTTCAAAAATACAATATTTATTATGTTGGCTCATACTATTTCACTATTTAAGATTCACAAATATAATCCAAATAAATATGTCTGTTAGGTATAGTTCTTTAGTTCAACTAACTCCACCCTTGGTATGAATCCTTTTCCTGTATGATAGCTGGGATTATGTACAAATTAAAGTCGTCCAAAATATCCCACAGGGCAATTTTACCCATGTAACACGTTAAAATATCCCTAAAAAGGAAAAAAATCTCTAAAGTGGAAACACTGCACTTGAAAGACATAATCATATGTTCATTATGGAAATAACAAATCTTCTTGAATAGCAACTCAAACTCTTTTTTCAATGCCGAAGTTAGCACTATATATAAATAGGCAAGTGAACGTAGCAAACGAGCTCATCCGGAAGGCGAGTGAGGGAAGCGAACGAGCTCATCTTGAAAATGAACGAGTTTTTGACATAAAACAATTTCAATGACATTAGGACAGGAAAACGTCTGTCGGGCCAGCTAGTAATATATAAAAATGAATCCCTATTCCTCTTTGTCATTCCACAACTTGAGAATGAGTGCACCAAATTGAATAATTTGTTGTTTTTGTATTCGTTAATGTCAGGAAAAGGTTCTTCTGAAAGAACATTTTTAATCCAATCTCAGGGCTCTGTCCCACTGGCCTTCAATGTTCCCAATAATTTGATCATAGTTCAGTTAGTTACACCAAACAGCTGTTAACAAGGATCATACCTAAACATACTTGAGAGGCATAAACATATGTACATTATGCAAATAAAAAACTACTTAAATGGCAACCCTCATTATGGAAATTAAATAAACTACTTGAACGCAAACTCAAACTATTTTTAACAATATTTCTTTTGTTCCCTAAATCAATTCCATCCGGCTGGCACCGTATTAGATTAACAAGTGTGGCGATATTGTTGTTGCTTAGTTCCAGATATTGACCTTGGCAGTGGTATTCCTTTAAGATACAAGAAATAACTTGCACAATATAATGGCTTTGATAAATTACATGTTCTTGACACAAATCTCCAGGGTAGATGGAATGAAGATCCCAGGGTTAAAATTTACCTGAGAATTATTTACCTGTTTTGACGAGGCTTGACCGAAGGTCCCAGCACTAATGAGAGGTCGAGCGGGGATCCTGAGTCAAGCCTCGCTCTTGGGATTGTCATCGAGTTTGATGAAGGTTGACAAGGGGCGCCAATAACTCCTCACACCTTGAGTCACTTACATTTTGCAGTAATTGAAAAGAAAATATTAACTAATGGTTGTAGTTCCTACCCTGTATTTCAGTACAAAACAATACAAAAACCCTAATTAAATCTCCATTATTTCCTTATGTGGGTAGTTTGCTCTTTTTGACTGCAGTTTTGACAGATTTTCCCTTATATTTTCATAGATCTAAAAATATATCATACTAATATTCTAAATGTGACAGTTTGGTTGTATGTATAGATGAATGATTCATCGCATCCAAAAACGACTGAACCTATTAAGGTAACATTGTGTATGAGCTTATATGTCACATTAACATAAAGACCTGATAACGTAAACAAAGATTTTATAGTGCTGGTCAAGTTAATATTTGTAATGTGGTTTAATTGTTCACGAGTGAAGCCGCGGGTAACAGCTAGTACATTTATATATTAGCGGAATGTTCTATGCGCAGCTTGCGCATCCCATGTTGAGAAGTGGGAATAGTAAATGGTTAAATAGCAAACAAAACAATGACAGTCTGTAGTTAGATACAATCCTTGAAACAGCTGTTTATTTAATTTAATTGGATGAAGAAAAAGCACATGTGACATAAACCAAATAAAACTCTCTTCCATTGGAGACTTGGAGGAAGTCCCGTGGGGCAGAGCCTTGAGGCCTAAATCAAAAATCTAAAGCCAGTTTCCACATGTGCACACCTAGACGCGCGTTTATATATGTGTATATATGTGGGGGTAACGCGAAAAAGCCTTATTGTTTACAAAGTTTTCATGTAGCTTATTAATAATATAGATATATTTCTCCATATAGGCTTTTTGGTTCACCATATCTACCTTAAAAGTTCATCAAAACCAATAATTAGACAATAAATTTGAAGATTACCTTCACCGCTAAATACGACGAATAAACAAACAATTTAAACCATCATCTATAGCTTTTTAAATTAGCCATTTCAATTTTTAACAGTTTTCCGAATCTTTCTATTTCTCAATAAAGAATTATGTATTCTTATTTTGTGGTTAATTATTTGTCCTGTCTTTATCAATGTTGGCTGAGGATTTTATTAAAAGACAAAATGCACATTTCGGGATATAATGTAATTATATTAGCCCCAGTTACTATTTCAGTGGCATCATTTTAAACTCGAGATGGATGCGAACAGAAAATGTATTTGCACATTAACTGCAGGATATTAATAGCATTAAAATAATACGTTCACTGAATACGCAGGTTTTTTGCGAGATAAATATTGTACAAGTATAAAGAAAACTATAAAAGTGATTTTCCTTTAAAAAAACACATTTAGAAAACAAAATTATATGTAATTTTGACTTTACTTAGTAGGATGAAAACAAATTTTGTTCTATTTGATTCAGTTTTGATTTGGTGCGGTTGTATAAAGTTATACTCTATATAAATTTAATCATGGTCTGGTTGATATAAAAATAATACATAACCTACTTATTTTTTTTGTCTGTTTTAACAGGTGTTCGATAGGTTTAATAATTCAATTTTAAGACTAGCAGAAAAACATTAAGCTTTAGTCTAAGATCTGCAATACAAATCCTATAACACAACTGTGAGCGTGAAACTAATTACGAAGGAGGAGATAGACAGGGCCGTCGAGAACAGCTAGTCCCAGCAGTCCCCCCTTGGCAGGTATAGAGGTGGAGGCCCGAGTGCCGTATACCTCTTTTTCGAGGCTTGACAGAAGATCCCAGGGCTAATGAGGGCTAGGGAGGGGACCCTGAGTCAAGCCTCGCCAAAATATTTTACGACCGACCGTTGATCAGGCTACCCTGGGATCTTCAGTCCTACAATCACTTTCCAGTTGGTCGGTTCAGTATTACACACTTCGAATCAATTAAGACCCGAGCGGCAATCATACCGGGTGTCCACAAATTATCTTTACAACTTTAAATGTGTGTAGAACAAAAATTAATAGTAACATTTTAGTGGGGTTTTATTTTTGTCAAAGATATATTCTAAAGTGTATTTGTATTTTTTGCATCGTCTTTATTCATTTACTTCATTCTATATATAACATTTACAAAAATGCCTTTCAAATGAAGGCAAATAGTGTTTTTAGGTTCATGACTACAAGATCTGATGATCTAGTTCGAATGAATTGTTGTTGCTTATACCTTACTTTATACAACAGGAAACCTTTTTATAGGCCTAATATCCGACATTAAAACAGGAAATTCATGGAAACGGGAAGTGTACTCGACCAAATAAAATAGTTCTTGTGAAACCAATTCTAAAACTCTGCCCTTCGTTCAGGAGAAAACGTAATTTTGTTAATAAGATTTTGTAGATAAATATATAACACGTATTAATTCAATTAATTAAGTAAAAACAGAATTAAGTAAACACGATGAAAATGTAAAAAAACTAATTTTATACAATGTGTTTCTAACAAAAACAATTTTCACTAATATTTAACTTTTATTTTACGTCCCAAACACGTTTAAAACTGTGAAGGTAAATTGTGGACACCCGGTATGTTATTTCGAGGGGCTACATCTAATGCAATCTTCCAGATGGCCGTGAGAGATTTATTTTCATTTTAAAGTAACCTTGTCCCAGCTGAGGGGTTTTAAGACAGGGATATTACTCAGGAGATGAGATCGTAATTTGCATAATTGCTCCGGGAGAGATACCTGTTGCCACTGAGAGAGGACACGTTATCTCGCTAATACCTCAACTCGTCTAGTTAATTCAAATATTTACCCACGTTAAATATTTGTTTTTTGTTTTTTATATAAGCTCTTCTAAATTTTAATTTGTACACAAATCAACAGCCCGCTAACAAATATTTTGTACATTCTTCTGGATGAAGATCTCAGGGCAGCAAGGTATAGTAACTTTGGAGAAAGTATCATTGGTTGTAGCAATGGTATAATTGTTCTGGCAATGAGTATCTCTACTGTTTGAGCAAGTCACACCAGCTTGTTCAGTTTTTTGAAGATTATGGGATGTATAGGATCAGAAAAATTGTCAATCTCTGACATGTAAACATGGTCTTATTCTGTCGCTTAATTTATTGTTTAGCGCTTCATAGTTTGCCCATTAGAACTTCCAAATGTAAACCATAAAGTCTAAATTAATTTGTAACAAATTTTAATGAACCTCGTATTTATAGATTGCATACTAGTGTTTTCATTGAGTTTCCCCATAGTATGTATGGCTTGTTCAATTTTGCAATATTTACAAGTTCAAAGTTCAAAAGCTCTAAGATCAAAAGTTCATTTTGATAGAACATGTTTTAACTATTTACGAAGAACTATGTATTTCATGTGTATTTCAATTTGATTGATTATAACGTGCTAAGCCATAAGTCTACGTCAACACAAATGAAACATTTAGTTCCAATCAAAACAACACATATTGTTTTTGTTGTTCAGTTAGAAAACTTTGATACAGTGATTAATGACATTTTATGTTTAAGACCTAACCAAGCTGAGAACCTTTCACAATCTCTAACATTCTGTAAACAGTATGCTGTGTATATTACGGTATTTTTATGAAACTACGTCTGACTACACTATTTTTTTGAAATTTATAATGGCAGTGCATATTCAAGTTAAAATTCGTAACTATAAGTGTTAAATTTTTTAATCCCAATTACAAACTGTAATGTGTTTGTTATTTTATCGGTGAAAATCAACAAAATACAATAATATTTTTAATCACTTATTTCCTTGCAATGTTTACAATAAACTTACCCTCCCTTGTAGACAATTTTTTTTACTTGTTAATATTGTTGTTTTAATGTAACAATAAAAAACAACAATACAAGCTCATCCCAAGACTTATAAGTCAACTACTTGAACGCAAATTTTGTAACACATTAACACAAACCAAAGCGGTAGCGGGTGTCCACAAATTATCTTTACAACTTTAAATGTGTGTAGAACAAAAATTAATAGTAACATTTTACAATTTTGCTGTATTTAGTAATTTTTTGCAATATGCCATGTATTTTAAAATTTATTTAAAATATATTATCTGCTGGCCAAATTTAAATGAGGTATAAGTACATATGTTTAGAGTAATAGGAATCGGCAAATTATAAAAGAATATTGTATATTGTTATTTTAAGTTTTTGTTTCTATTAATATGCGCTACACTAAATCCTCTATGGGTGGATGTTTCGTTGAATATTTATTATCTTGAGGGTTATGAGGTTTATTTTTATTTAAGCATAATCCATCTTAGCTTTATAAGTGTTATCAAATGCCTAATGACTGAATCAGGCTAACTATTGATTAGGCCGGTATTACTATCTTTTGGAAATGATATCATACCCAAAAACACAAAGTGTTGACGGGTTGCCAAGTCCTAAAATTATACGATATCAAAATGTATTCCAAGTCAAAGATACCACTTTTGATCTGACATCGTTTATCATCACAAATTAGTTAAATATGTTAAAATAACAATACTCGAAATATTGTTGGTTATAAATTACATTTATATAAGGTTTGGCTACTTTGTTGAGGGGACGTTGATAGTATAACGTCAATTATGACGTTTGTCATATAACACTCATGAAGCTATATTATTTAACAAGCTCAGATTATGGTTATCTGTTTTTATTGTCTATTATGTATACTGGACTCATAAATGAATCGTAACAAAGTTCTACGAGGTAGACTCGCTTGGATTTGATTCGATTTTATTTTTTTATTTAGAGTTACATAAATAGGGCTATAATAGTGTTATAAATCCCTCTCTTACCCTATGTACTATCTTAACTACATTATATAACTTCAACTAAATCAAATATAACATAAAGATAAACTTAAGGAACACAGGATTTTTTATAATTAAAATTAATTAGTTTAATGTTATTCCTTACTAAATTTCATATAAATTTCCACTCTATTGAATGTTTTTAGTAATTTACAACTAATTTATGGTAAAACAAATTCATTCATTCTTGCTCCGAAAGGATTCAATTGGCAACAATTAAATTCTTTGTTAATTTACAAAACGTTTTGTAATTTTGTTTGGTCCTGATCGTTCTGGTTGGACGTTCCATTCCCTACAACAAGTGACACAGAAAGATTTATTGAATATTACTGTTCTGTTTGCTGGAGAGGGAGACAGAGAGTATGTGTAAAATGGATTTTTAATGTATTGTTGTTATATTATTTAATCATCAGAGAGATTTATCCTGATGATGATCAGCGTGACCGGTCGAAATCGATTGCCTTTTACAAAACTGTATGTGTATTTAGCACCTCGTATATAAATACAGTACAAGTGGGATATGTTAAAGTGTTGTAAGACGTTTTTTATTTACATTCCATAATAGTAATAACACATATTATGCTAATAAAGAAGTTGTAAAGAAGTAAATTTAGATATTATTGAAACCTCCTATTAATAGAATTATAAATATAAATTACTAATAAGTTTTCAAACTCCACAAATCTAAAAAAAACTAACTATAATAGGGTATGACTATTAATATGCACACTTTGGCCAATCCTATTTAGGTCACCATTTGGATCATGCATATAAAGTTTATTATTTGTATTTCTACTTAATTTTATTGGATTATTATAATTACTTTATTATGTGCTGATGTATGTGCTTGAAAAATAAATACTCTTCTCAAAGTGAGTTTCAAACGGCAATTCATATAATGTTTAGTACATTTTCGTATTAAGATTTAATACACCATTAACTCAACAATAACAAACGTGTATGTTTGTCAAAGTTGCAAATAATTTCAACTATTCATCTGTAATAAATTGTACGAATATTAAATTTCTCCTCTGAAAATTCACTAAACTAAAAAGTACAATTTAAAAGTAGTTTCATGCTAATTTCTAGCGAGGTGATGCTGCCCAATATTTTTATTTTGTCCTAGTAATTTTAACTGGAGCAGTTAAATCCCAAATCATATACAGTGTGATAACTGAGCCATGAAAAAAATGAGTAACTGAGGAAATCCTTTATGAGGATTTCTTATCCCTTTATAGATTTATTATCAAAAACTACATTTAAACCTTTATCCAAGACTTATTTTAATTATATTCCATGTATTATTATTTAATAAAATCCACGTTCGATATATAAACAATATTTCTATCAAGCTTTTAAGATATGTTGAAAGGGAAATGTATTACTTTAAATTGATGACTTGCCACTTTTTACTAGTTTCACTTGCGCCCTCTATTTGTTCACTAACGAGAGGCTGGAACAAAGAGCCCCTTGACTGACAATGGGCCGTGGGACTCTAACTCGGCTCTTATAATATACAATTACGGTTGCTTTACATTTAACTGCGGTTTATATATACATAATGTCATCTTAAGCCTAATAGAAAGCGTTACAAATATTTCTATTTATTATAATAATAATATAATAACAATATTTATTGGATAATGTAATATTGATTTTACTTCTAGCAAAAATCTCTGACTATTAGTGTAGAAAGATTTATCTGGATTGCGTTAAAATCCCAACAGCTTTCCTCTTGTCTAACATTTGAGACCTGAACATGGAAAGAAATATCTATGATTTATTTCATGATTAAAAAATGACATATTCCTATTTATCCAGGTGAATCTCTCAGTTTATAATACATAGATAGTATAATGTAAACGCTACACTAAATCCTCTATGGGTGATGTTACTAATAATCCAAATCAAACATGCATCATAATTTTCCATACTTTCATTATGAATTTAATTACACCTGACAGTTAAAGCCCTCTCAAGTATTGTTTAAATGAGGTATAAGTACACCTGTTTAGAGTTCCAAATGAATGGAATTGTGTACAAATTAAAAAATGCGGTGTTCCATTTAGGAAACAGTACAGCATCAGGGTATTACATAGCTTACATCCAAAACAAAAATAAGTGGATAGGAGCGAATGTGTTGAAAGTGAACGTCAAGAAATGCCAAAATGGTGCAAAAAATATATATATTATAATATTTAAAAAACTGCCTGAAAATTCTAAAAACTATCTAGGTAAAATTAAGATAAATTAATCTTAATTAATGTTCAATATATTATATTGCATTTTATCCTTGATATGTATTTTGTTTTATTTCAACTTGAAATCTCATTTATAACAATTTTTAATAAACAATTATATAAAAAAACAAATTATATCATACCCAAAAAAACAAAGTGTTGACGGGTTGCCAAGTCCTAAAATTATACGATATCAAAATGTATTCCAAGTCAAAGATAGCACTTTTGATCTGACATTGTTTATCATCACAAATTAGTTAAATATGTTAAAATAACAATGCTCGAAATATTTTTGGTTATTTTATATCTGTTCTTGGCCAGCAGCTTCACTGATGCAAAATCTATAATTTGAAATTTAAAAATCTAAAGAAAATTTAGTTAAAAATTGTAATTAAATATTATAAAAACATATTATCTGCTGGCCAAATTTAAATGAGGTATAAGTACACCTCTTTAGAGTAATAGGAATCGGCAAATTATAAAAGAATATTGTATATTGTTATTTTAATCGCATTTCTAAATTTTTGTATGTAATAGTTTTGCTCTTAAGCAATGAAAACCTACAGATATTAAAATATTTTAGTAAAGCAAAACACAATTACTTATTTGTTTTGCCCCGTTCAACAAAAAGCTGTGCTTCCTGCATGGCTACAATATGGTGATTAAAGCATCTCGCTAGCCTACCGGTTAGCGTTCGTTCGGTTCAAGGGGTCACGGGTTCAAGTCCCGGTTGTCAACAAAATTGTTAGGGGTTTGGACAGTTTTCTCTAAAAGCGATTGTGTGCTCTTTTAACGCAAAATGCCATTGGCGTTGAAATATATCAGCAAAACTAATTAAATAATAAAATAGCCAAAGTATATAATTTTAAATTAAATCAAATCTATTTAATACATGATTAAGTTTTCGTGTTGTTTTCAATATTAACTGCCTTATTTCGAATGGCCAGTAGCACATAGAGTCAAAGAACATGCCACTAATCACACAAAGCAGTAACTGAGGGGCCAGTTTGAAGTCCAAGGCCGTACTTTTGTAAGGTTTGCGAACATAAATCAATCATGAAATGATGTATATATTTTTTATCCATTGTTGAATACCTCTAAAACTGTCATGTGTAAATTGAAATATAGGTTTTCGTACCTCACTTTTAATACGTTAAAAATTAGTATTATATTACAAGGCCGGCCGGCAAAACAAAACATGTAATTCATGTTTAAATGTGCATCTGTGTATGTTGTGATTTTAATATTTAATTTTTAATTCGTTGTTATGTATTTTTCTAAACCATAAAAATTGCATTTCTATAAGTCCCTGGTAATAGGACGAGTGTTCTGAAATATGTAGGAATAACCTACTTTGAATTATAACTGTTGACTGAACGTACAACAATCAATGTAGTTTTGTCATAATTTACTAACCTTTCACTAAGCATAATCCATCTTAGCTTTATAAGTGTTATAAAAGGCCTAATGACTGAATCAGGCTAACTATTGATTATCTCCGATCGATAAATTAATGAGCCAAACGTCATTGGCTATTTTTGTTCTATCTAATATCCACTAATCCAAAGTAAACTGCATAGTGGTCCGTCATATTTCGTAGTGACTAACTTATTTTATTTGGAAATTCAGAGGTAAGATCGGTCTACCTTGTAAACCAAAATTATAAGCCTTTAAAGTAATTAAATCATAAGATCATTAGTACTGTGCCTCCTTCATTGCTTGAAAACGTTTGTATTAAACGAAAATTATAAAAAATTCTTATTTCATCAATCATTTCCGTCTTTTAAGTGGTTTTGTATGTATGTAAAACAACGTAAATACTTTTGATAGTAAAAGTAAGGAATTTATTTTATGAAAGAGAACCAACAGAAATAAACGGTATCAGGAAACTGACACATACTTTCTCCCTTTTAGCCCGACTTTAATGAATAAATTACTTTTTACTTACTAAATATAGAATACAAAGCACGGTCGAATGTACAGAAAATCTTGTAAACAAGTTGTTTTAAAAAACATCCACCCAAATCCCTGCTTTGGAGGCACTACAGAATCCATTGTTACACTCGTGGTTTTAAGAGGGGAAATGCCCCCTATTCCCCCCCAGGGTTATTAAGGGGCAACATATTTCGAATTAACTCTGTTGGTAAATGCTAAATTGACAAGCATATCATGTTTGAATGAAATTGATCAGTAAATAAGAGAGAAATAGTAATTTTTGTATTCCCCCTAACAATAACATTAGACAACGTACTGCGTTTACCGCTAAATGAAAATTTCAATTTTCTCCGAAACCGGCAATCGTAGAATAGTAATTCAAAATGCTAAATTATTTAGTTTTTTGAGCTCTCTTTAATGGTGAATAGTAATATTTTTTATATTTATGTATTTTTATGAAAAATCCAAAAAACTGAATTTTGGATGTTTTAAGTCCTGTAATTTCTGAACCCGAATTTTTACAGGAATGCGGGTGGTGTCATCTTGTTGGAAAACTAAAGTTCTACAAACGACTAAATTTAATCAAAATCGTTAGAGCCGTTTGTGAGAAATTTTGATTTTTCATGTTTTTTAGCGGTTTTTGGGGGATAATTACCCTTAAAAATCAAAAATTCAAAAAAATGAAAAAAATGCCTGGAGATATCGTGGATTGGTACCTACATACCAAATTTCATCAAAATCGGCCCATTGGTTAGGGCTCTAGCTCTGTACACATCCACACAGACACACACACACACGGACACACACACACACACACACACACACACACACACACACACACACACACACACACACACACACACACACACACACACACACAGACAGACATCACGTAAAAACCACTTTTTGGGTTCAGGGAGCACCAAAACGAATATTTCCACTAACAACTCAAATTCGAAAATTTTGACGAAAACAATACTTTCTCCATATACTATGTATAGAGGTAGAAAGTAAAAAGTGTGTGTTTTATTTCTGATACCGTTTACTTTTAAAAATTAATCCTCCTTATCATTGTGCATACCATTCTACTTGTTCTGCAGTAGTAACATGATTATGTGGAGCTGCAAGATTGTCAATAGTAGTTGCAGTTATATGTGTATTAGGATTAGTAATGTTTAAAAATATCTGTAACCAGGTTAAATTTTCAAAATACAACGTAATGTACAATCTAAAATCTTCTACAACTATTTATGCTGGAATAATCATGAATGCGAACAGTAAACTTGGCTTTATCAATAGTATTATTGTTTTAAAATCGGTATCATGCTTGCTTCTTTTCAGGAAAATAATTAGTTTGAATTTTATAGAAGTAATATTAGATTTGTCAATTAAATAATGAACAAAGCTATTTAGATGAACAAACAAGTAGTAGAGCTGGAGTAGTGTTATTGTGTTAGGCAAGAAAGCGTTAGAGAGGTCAGGTGAAGTGACTCAACAAGTGCTCCAGTTCAAGGCGCGCGGCTGGAGGGCTCTACACACTTGTCTCTTATTGATTACTAGAGAATATGCTTTCAATATTCTCATGTATACCAGGATTGTTCGAGATTATGTCCGCCAACTTGGCTTGCCAAATTTTGTATCTACCCATGTCGCGAAGTGCCGTTCGGGGTGAAATTTATTTAGTACGGTCCATTTCATCCCCGGAAGATTCATATTTTGCCTGAGTTGGTGGGGTGGGCCATAATATGTGATTTCACAAATACACAAGACGCAATTTAAATATGTATTTACTATACTGTATATTGTTAAAAAATGTAAATTTACAACAATTGATATTGCTAACTGTTTGATATATCATAATAATTTACATGATACAAAATAAATAATTATATGCGGATAGAAACTGTTAACATTTGTACGCGCGTTACAATCTCTTAAAATTACATTATTACGTTAACTACATTTAATATATAACCCCTAGGGTTTTATTCACCACACGAGTAAATACCGTACAAATAAAAGAGATAAACGATAAAGTTTTTAGTAAAATATAGGACGCGTCTTAATTTTAACCATAAACAATCATGTTTTGCTAAATATAATAATGGAAAAGTTAATATGTAAGGGTTAATAATACTATTTAACACGTAAAATATGATGGAAACGAAATAAAGGTTTCGAAAGTTAAACTTATAAAGGGGTTTATTTATAAATGCAACTATATTGTTTACTGTAGGCTACAATAAGTAAGAAAGTCTTATAACAACGGTTATGACACTAACAGAAAGTAAAGAACCAGAAGGATACACTAACAGAAAATAAAGAACCAGAAGGATGTATCAGCCTGTAAGTGACTTACAGTTCATAGTCTTATAAGCACAAACCAAAGAATATATATATATATATATTCTTTGGTTTGTGCTTATAAGACTATGAACTGTAAGTCACTTACGATTGTTACTGTATATAAAGATATTCCAATAATAGTATAGGACTAGTTATCTAACAATAGTATTAATTAAAGTCAGTCAAATGTGTGTGCGACATGCAAGATCCCTAAAAAGACCACATACACACAACAAAAAGTCAATAAACGACCCGCTCGTAAATTACAGAACCGTCTATGGTTTTCTCTTTGGTGTAAGGCTGATACATCCTTCTGGTTCTTTATTTTCTGTTAGTGTATCCTTCTGGTTCTTTACTTTCTGTTAGTGTCATAACCGTTGTTATAAGACTTTCTTACTTATTGTAGCCTACAGTAAACAATATAGTTGCATTTATAAATAAACCCCTTTATAAGTTTAACTTTCGAAACCTTTATTTCGTTTCCATCATATTTTACGTGTTAAATAGTATTATTAACCCTTACATATTAACTTTTCCATTATTATATTTAGCAAAACATGATTGTTTATGGTTAAAATTAAGACGCGTCCTATATTTTACTAAAAACTTTATCGTTTATCTCTTTTATATATATATATATATATATATATATATATATATATATATATTGTTTTGCTAATTATATAAATAATTCCATAATATAAGATACGTACATAAGAAATTTAAGATGAAAACGATGTTATGGCACTAGAAATTCAGGACAGTAGGATCAGCTGTGGATAAACTCATGAATAAATAGCACGGATGACAAAACTCCATCAGACAATGAATATTTTAGATCTGACGAACACAATGATGAAAAAACAAGTTTTTACATCATTCCAAGTCCTGCGACATTCTGTCATGATGACCGTTTGATTACGTTACAGTTCATTAAAACATTGATTTTGTATTGAAATATGGTTATTGACAGGCAATTGAAATATGACAGAAAAATTAAAAACTTCAATTTAGCTGTCACAATTAGAGGGTAGCCTCATCGACGGATCTGTTCGGTCATGAAGAAAGACTAATTAATTAAGATCGACGTGTAGCTAATCCCCGAGTAAACAAAAGAACAGTTTTAATTATTATGAAGCGTTCCTGGTACTAAAGAATAACGGATGTAATACGTTATAATACCCTTTTTATTATCTCAATGCATTAGTAAGAGGATATTCCTTTAGAAAACAAACTCCTTCGTCTTAAGTTTAAGGTTTGCATTTTATTATTCAATAGTGATCTGAACTTTAATAAAATATAAAATTTTTTAACGTAGCTGACAAAATTTACTATGGTGATATTTACAAATTACAGCCTTTTTCATTAGTTGTAACTAATGTAACTAATCTATTCTACTTACAAAGCAAAATTATTTAATTTCAAATTAACTTTTCTTGAGTACATGTCTGTTAATTTGTCTCGTGGTAGGTTTTATTTTTATCACAGAATTAAAAAATGTAGACATATTTCATACTGTTTATTTTGAAAACAGTTTTTAACGTACTGGACATAAAAACCTTAGATTTGTTTCAGAAAAGCAGATGATTTTTTGAAATTGGTTTTCTTTTGTATCTGCGCAACATATTCTATTATCAGTAGCCAGGTGTATTTCCTCAAACCAGGCTTGTCAAGTCATTCAACCGAATAAAATGTCATCCTTACTTGATGAACAATTGAAATATCTGATGGTTAAATAATTGGCTGCCCAACCACCTGCTGACATGTGCTGGACACAATTTATTGTGCATAAATCACTTTTATAATAAAAATTCACCACATGAAATAACTTTAATGTTTCTTAATCTCTTTGTATACTATTTACTTGAATGATAATCAATCATGCCTAACCCTCGTAATTTTTAACTAAACTAATATTAACGTAATATTTTTGCCGTCCTTTATATAGTTTTATTTAAAGATTTAGCTGATTTATCAATTAACTAAAGGAAAATTATATTCTCTAGAAGAGCAAGTGGAAGAGAATACCGAGTAAGAGAATATCCATTACAATTCATAAATATTTAAATTGTACGCCCTTTTCTCGAGTTAACCGAAAATCGGAAAGTATAGAAATACTCGTTCATAGTGAAAAAAGTTACTAATCGTAACTTTACATCAAAATTGTCTACAAACAAAACTATATAAATTAATATTTCCTAAGTATGAAATAAATTTAATTCATACAAATAATTATTTTAATGGTACAAATATTTTCTACAAATATTTTGAAACAGTTTCATGCAAATAAACTATAATGCTAAGATGACGATAGTTGTTGCAATTATAAATAACTTGGAGGCTATAGAATACACAAATAGAAGACGCTTTGCGATACAAGTCTATTGTGAGTGCTTTAAGCGTGATAGAAAGTGTATTTCTCCAAATCTCTCCACATTTTCCGAGATACGATGCCTTGCAAAGTATTTTAATGCATTCTTTGTCTGCTTGGCACTTAACGTGAGTCTTTTCTTTAGAAACCATAATAATAGTGACTTTTATCTATATTCAAGAAAAAATCTTGTGTGGCATTTTATTTCGTAAAATTATATTTCAATCATTGAAAACAATACTGATCGCCGTTATTTATTGATGAAAACAAACTCGCAAAAAAAAAATATATATATATATATATTATATGATATTATATATATATATACATATATATATATATATACATATATATATATATATATATATATATCATATGGCTCATACTGCTGCCTTCTATTTCGGAGTTTACAGCAACAACAAAACAACTTCGGTATGATCTACATGCGTTTATAAAGGGACAATGCGTTAATACGGGGATTTCATACCATGAAAAATCGATATTTCTCGTTCATTTCAAATTTAAGGGCACATACGTCTAACACATATCTAACATGTAGAGATCGCAAAGGTTAGTCGCTTAATTGGTTTTTATTGCTTGAAATGTGTCACAATTGCATTAAAACAATAATTCGATGGTAATCTACCAATGTTGAAGTTTTAAGATCAATATCAGTATTACTAAACTCTCGCAAAACTGCCGTATTTAAAATTACACCATCAATTAATTTTTAATTGTTTTTGTTTGCTTAAGAGATCGATTGCTTGGATAGTTAATCTAATGATGTAATTGTTAAATTTACAATTAATATAGCCTCATATTATCTAATTTGTCTAATTTTTGTAATTCTTCTTGAATTATCTTTTTAAAAACTCCAACTATAAATTTTGTTAGGTACTGGCTATACAATCCAATTAGACATCATAACACCTTTACATAATAAAAACTTAGCTTGCAATACCCCTAATAAAAGTATTTATCCGACCAATGGTCCTACCTTAAAGAACTTAGAATTACACCCACCTTAATAGTATTTTGTATTAGGTATTATAATTAAGGAACAGTGTAAATCCGGTTAATTTATCAGTTTGTACACCCAAAAGCAACCCATATAAATTTAAATATCCACCAAGTCTGTATAAAAAGCAATGCATAAACGATCGACTATGTAGTGAAACAGTTTTGAAGTAAAACCATCTCAAATTCATTGCAATCAAGGATAACCTTTGACAAACAGTAGCTAAATATTTTAGAGAAGGTTTTAATACACCATTAAGATTAAGGCGGCTTAGATTTTATGGGAATTGAGTGACAACTAGCAAGATATACTTGAGGAGTTTCAGTATAACAAAATAAACCCCATCTAGCAGCCATAGTGCAAATTGGTTGGTTGTATATATTTGTGGGATCAGTAGTTTTGCAACAGGTAGATATTTTAAGAAAAGAACATTTACTAAGGATTACCGAGTTTGTAAGATGTCTCATGCTGGATGGAACTTGGGATTTTAATAATTTCTATGAATAAAGTTAAATATTTACAAAAGAGAGAATCTATTTATTCATAAATAGATTAAAATTTATTCTATAAATAATTTGTTCCGATTACAAAAAAATCCATTTATATTACAACCAACGCTAAGTAAAACTTGTTGTAATTAGTATTATTTGTTAATTTGGCACTTTACGTTGTGTAAAAAGATGTTAATTTTATAAGATGATAACCAACAAAGTAATTGTTTATACAATGTAAATATGTGACTTATCGTCAACTATTACCAATCCAGTGAATATATTTAAGCCATTCTGTACGCGTTTTGCAGCAATTAGGCTGCATCATCAGCAGAAGGGGTTAAGCTACATTAGTAGATCAATCCGCGAGGATTCTGTCACGAAGTTAAAAATGTTTACAACGTCCGGATGGTGCCGGCTGTCAACCACGTCCTCACGGTGACCGTTGAGATTATGTTCGATCATATCATAGTCGGTGTAAAAATGTTTACAACGTCCGGATGGTGCCGGCTGTCAACCACGTCCTCATGGTGACCGTTGAGATTATGTTCGATCATATCATAGTCGGTGTAAAAATGTTTACAACGTCCGGATGGTGCCGGCTGTCAACCACGTCCTCACGGTGACCGTTGAGATTATGTTCGATCATATCATAGTCGGTGTAAAAATGTTTACAACGTCCGGATGGTGCCGGCTGTCAACCACGTCCTCACGGTGACCGTTGAGATTATGTTCGATCATATCATAGTCGGTGTAAAAATGTTTACAACGTCCGGATGGTGCCGGCTGTCAACCACGTCCTCACGGTGACCGTTGAGATTATGTTCGATCATATCATAGTCGGTGTAAAAATGTTTACAACGTCCGGATGGTGTCGGCTGTCAACCACGTCCTCACGGTGACCGTTGAGATTATGTTCGATCATATCATAGTCGGTGTAAAAATGTTTACAACGTCCGGATGGTGCCGGCTGTCAACCACGTCCTCACGGTGACCGTTGAGATTATGTTCGATCATATCATAGTCGGTGTAAAAATGTTTACAACGTCCGGATGGTGCCGGCTGTCAACCACGTCCTCACGGTGACCGTTGAGATTATGTTCGATCATATCATAGTCGGTGTAAAAATGGCCATTTTCGTTAGTGTTTTTTGTTCGTGTGATATATGTGAGTGTCCTAAAGACGTTTTGAACATTCTTAACTTCGTGACGGGATCTACACGGATCAACCTACTTATCAACCTAGCTTAACCTCTCTTATACTGATGATGCAGCCTAGTTGCTGCGAAACGCGTACAGACTAGCTGAAATATATTCATTGGATTGCTACTAATTGACGGTAAGGTACATATTTACATGTTAATTTTGTTTGAATAAATAATCTTTATATATATATATATATATTTATTTATTTATTGGATGTTTAGATGTCAATAATTTTAAATAAGTTATATCAATATTATTATGCATTTTCAACAATTAATAAATATATGATTTCAATAATTTTTTTATCTAATTTTACTCCTCATGTAATCATTATATTAAATCAGAAGTGAAAAGAGTTGAAGTGATACTGAGATTCAAGATTCAGTGTGACAATTATGCTCAACAAAACAATTATTCCAAACTAGCTGCAGGTCCAAGAGCTCCGCTCACTTACCCAGTTTTGGCTCGAAAATTAAATATAATTTCACAGTTGATTTGAAATTTTCTTTGTAAATGTGTTTGAATTCGACCCTTCATATGATTAAGCAGAGGTTTAATCATAAAACCTTATTCATCCTCAGATTTTCACACCAAGACCCTTAATTCAAGTATGGTCAAGTATGATGAGTGTATACACGACGTTTTCTCAAAGGTTTCTGTTTCGGTTTATCGTTTATTGTAGATTAATGAATTCAGATGATTCGATTGAGAGCAGAAATAATGACTGGTCGTGTACTCTAGAGCTCTCATTTATATAAAATTTAAATACATTTGTATCTTTAAAAATGTATTATACAAGGAATATTTAGTTTTATAATTGGAAACACATATATCAGCGATGTTTTATGTTTTAGTTTTTTAGTTTTTTTATAATACACCGTATGAGTGGTGTTTGATATTGTATATTATGTTTCTTACACATAATTTTATTTCTAAAGTATTTAACAAAAGCCTTAATAATAGTTTCAGAGACAATTTTAATAAATTCTTATTTTTAAAAAACTCGAAAAAGGAATTTGTAAACAAACTGAGGTACTTAGATTCGACCATGTGTAACCTAGCGAATTCCATTGGTAAGAGGCCACCTTAAATAAACTTTTTGAGAATGCTTAAAGATATAAAAAAGATACAAACACATTAATTATCATATTTAATAAACATTAATTTGTTCTGAAAATATTGTAATTTAAATATTTATTTGGTTTCTTAATTGTCTATCCATATGCGTTGACTAACACTTCCTGAACATATAATAATCCGATATTTTTAGATAAGATATTTAATATTTAAATATTGTATTAACTTTATAGTTTCATTTAATTTACTTCGTATATTTTATTTAGCTATTTAATAAAACCAATCAGATCTTGTCAAAGAACCTCACCTGGAGACCTCTGTTGGATGTTCTAGTGTGAATTGTAGAGCCCATGGGGAAAAAAAAGAATTATTGATAGTTCTTTTAATATATTATTATAAATGCCTGTTTGTTAATTCTGCTTTAGGCATTCACTAAAACATATCCTAAAATGTCAAAGGTTTTGCAGGTTATAATTGATACTATAAAACAAAGTATGTTAAAATCAGTTAAACAACGTTATTTATTATTATCTTTATCACTAAAAAAAATTTAGAACGATAAATTATCTACTATACTCAACGCTTTACATGAATATTAACTCAACTCCTCGTAAATAGTTAAAACAAATGTGTCATGGACGCTGTATATTTACAATATGTAATTTTATTAACTACTACTAAAATTTTGGGAATGACAGTTTATGAAAAGTCAAACAAAAAGCTGCAATGGCGTTAGGGACTTGCCCCGAAGCGTCACGAACTGTCAGTCACGGATATTTATAGGCCAAACAATCCGTCTTCTTTGTTTGACATGCTGAGGGTTTCGTGATTCCAATGGAAATTGTTTTATAGACATGAATAAATTCTACTTTCTTCTTGGGTCATTAACACCAAGGCCATATGTAACATAAAGTGTTAAGTCTCCTAAAATGTTCTGGTTTAGTAATTATACTGATTGAAGTTTTCATTTGAATGACATACATACCAGATAGAAATATATTTGATTTAATCCAAGCTTATGTAATCATCTTTGATTACACCCCAGCGAATGAATATTAAAAGTTACTGTAATATCATATGCCATATGTGTGCTACAGACTAGATCCGGTACGTTTGTAATTTTAATCTAAAATTACCTCTATCGAGCAAGAATAATCATCGCATTGGCCAAGAATGGAGTTATAATAGTATCATTCGTATCAATTGTATTAATAATTTTATAAACGTTTGTGTAATACTCGTAATCTATGTATAGTATAGATTATTATTATTTAATTACGTTTCTGTATGTTTAATTAAGTATAGTTATAAAATTGGATGGTGTTATCAACACTTTTATTTTTTCTTTATTCGGATAAAAGTTTAGATTCATTTTGAGATATTATGGAGTTGATAATATTTAAAAAATATATTTTGATTAAAATAATAATTATAAGCCATTTTTTTGTAACTCGTAAGTCCTCCCCTTGGTTCAAGTAGTCCCCAACTAGGCTCACGAATGCCTCAAGTAAGCTCCTGTTTTGTTCTGTATTTACGACATTGGTATTTTGCTTAACCCACTGGACAGTAAAAGCTGTATTATGGATCCTAAACATGTATGTGACCCCATTTTTGTTGAAGTTTTATGTACATATACATTAGATTATACTAATGGAAATTAGATAACATAACACCGTACTTTAGATATTTTATTTGTACATAAAACAGTATACAAACTTATCACATATTTTCAGCAAATTTTAGCTTTTGAGAGTAGGAATAAAAACTAACACTTTTAAACGTAAATAAAGATGAAATAATTGTTAATTAAAGTTCTACTTTTACTATTGCATATTGTCGTTTATTTTGAATTTTTTTATTAAAAATACCTAAAATATATGCAGAGCATTAATGTTTTGAACTTGTAAGAAGTTTAAAAAATCTTTGAAAGTATTTTACAATGATAAATGACAATCGACTAAATTAAACAACAACTTAAAACAACAACGAGAATAAGTTCAATCAAGTTAAATAATTAAGGTTAACTCAATTGTTTCACATTGTCTTTGGATATTTATGGGATAAGGTACTAATATGTCTTAAATAAACTATTCATTTTAATGAGCAATTGAACCGTATTATTAAATTATCAAAACATATGTCCCGCTCGCTCTTATTTCAGTGCAACAAAGTCTACAATAAAAATTAGGCAAGAACAGACTTTAGCAAGAGCAAAACCCAACTTACTTAATTTAATAAAAAAATTATAAGTTATAATACTTATAAAATTGGAATATAAAAGTAGGTTTTTTAACATTGCTTTTTAACGTATATCATTTGCCAACGTACAACTATTAGATTAACGGTACTTGCATGTAACAATAACTTTCTCTTCTTTTGCGTTTAAAATAAACAATCTTACATTTAATAGCTTAAAAGTATAAAAAATACAGTTCCCTATACGTTACCAAAGTAAATATAGCTATACACGAATCTATGGTTTCTACAAGATTATATGTATATAGTATCACAGCAGGGCAGCTTGTCTCTAAGTGCTAGGTTGGATTGCAAGTTTGAAACGAACAATAGCATTATTATAATAACAAAATAGTATTGTTAGTAAATATAAATACTCGAGTATAAATGGTAAATCTACAAAATAGTACCTTTAACATATTGCTTTGTTTATTATTCCATTGGTTTATCTGCGGAACTCATAAATACTAAATTTAAACCAACTTGATTGGTGCATAGTTCTCAAATAAATTGTTTGGACAAAAAAATCAGGTATGAATGCAGATCAAACTGCATGGATCTAAATAAATACCTTATATACTAAAATAACAATATTTTCACCTACAAAAATAAGATAACTTTTATATCCGAAAAAGTGTTATTCTGATGTCTGTAGCGCTATAAACAATGGACGTATTTAATAGGTCATTATATTCTCGGTAGTGCCAGGTTTTTGCGTCAACACAACCCATTGTTTCGTGTTACAACAAAGTGCATTACACCGTGATTTGAGGACAAAATCAAGTACATGAAACACAACTATATATCGGATGGGACCTACTTTATATTGTACACTGTATAAATAGGTAAGCCCTAGATCGACTATCCATGATACTTTTTTAACATTTCTTGCAATCGTTTACTACAATACGTTGCATACCTAAACTTCTTTTGAATGGCAATCCCATCATTTTCCACATATCCCTCAGTACTTCTATGCAATTTCTACATATTGTGCTCAGTAAAACACAAAATTAAAATACTGTACATGTGCTAGCCTGGTTTTTGCTGATTTCTTTATCACAACATCTGCAACAATGTGTATGTAAAATAAAGTAAAGTATTAACAAAAGAAATAACATTTTTCATTGATTTACCTAAATATTCGTTAAAAAGGACATAACTATCTTGCTTTGAATTGATACTCGGGATAGTCTTCTAAATTAAACGAGTGTCAGTCCAATAATTCTTCTGGATGTGGTCACAAAAAGCAGTTATAAAAGCTAGGTTTATTATTTCATATAACTTAACTACACGCCAATAGTTTGTCTCAACAAATGTGAGCGATATAGTTTTGAAATTAAACATTTTCTATGGAACAATATATGTTCGGTACATATAAGTTATTTCAAAGCATAACAAGTTACTATGACATATTTGGAAGTATACACTCAAAGGATGGAGTAAAGCCTCAACGATTATTTACATAGGTACTTGTAACGCGTATTTACACTTGCTGCTGTAATATAAACAATATAGCTACATCAGACCTTCCGTAGAAACTAGGCGCTCTAGTTCCCAGCAATCAGTATTCAGTAATAAGCTTGATTACGCAATCTTGGATACACCATAAAGTTGCATTAATATTAACCACAGTAACAAAATCGAGTCGACTTTTTGTTATTAGTTCAAACGGCTGAAAATCGTAGGGCTAAGGTACCAACCCTGACAACGTTGTATAAAATGGATAAATCATCTCATAATGTACAATAAGAAAGATCATAAATATATATTTTATTAATAGCCCTAGTATACCAATCAAGTAATATTTTATTAGAAATATTGTAACCAACGTTTAAAAATAAAAATGTACTTGCTTCAACCCCTCAACAATAAAACTTAAGCAGTAAGCAATCATTATAATTTCTCGATAACGTGCCAATTAATTTTAGACAATATTTTAGCTGAAAGAAATATTTAAAACGACAAATCCGAAAGTTATTTATCGTAGTACTCTTATTAGAACAAAACTTGTATTTTTTATACTGTAACGAAAGAGGCTACGCTTATTAACTCAAAACTGCGTGTCGGCATGAGCAAAACTAGACCGCCCAGTCTCTAACGTTGGACCATCATTATACGTAGTTGAGCGGGGAGTTGGTTTTGGGGCAGCAGGTGAAGCAGCAGGGGAAGACGCACTCGATGGTGTCCTTGAACGCCTCTCGGAAGTCGCGGTTGAAGTAGGCGTAGATGAGCGGGTTGAGGGCAGAGTTGAAGTAACCTATCCAGAACAACACGGTCACTACGATGTCCGGGCAGTAGCAGGCGTCCCCGCACAGCGTCGTGATCACGTACCTGCAGACATACCAGCTAAATACCAATCGTATTACGAATGGATGCACACTTAATATTTATATACACGGGTCCCAAACGTTTCCTGCATCACCGTGAAATACAGCATAGGTGTTAAGGGAATTTTGGAAAGGATGTACAACACTGTTAAAAAATCAGTTACTTCGTTGCCTTAGTCCCTTGCCTTTACTAATAGGACAATGATCTTCTAACACTTAACAAATAAATCCATATATCACTACAACGGAGTTCGGTGTACAAGACAGTACGAGTTTCCCCAAAATCACATATTTTTAGGCAGCAGAACCAAAAAGGTTAGATTTAGTTGTAAAATAAATACTGTCCTTGACATGTTTATAATATGTTTTGCCAAGTGTTACTGAGATTTTGGAATTTGTTTTTATTTAAGCGCTTAAGGTACATGATTGGTAGTGTATCAAAAGATGACATACGTCCATTAGATACAAGGCGAACGTTGTTTATCTAATGTCAGTTCTGACTAACAGGCCCCAAAATACAAGGATTGCATCGATATTGGCAACTACATCACTAATCCTTTAGCAATTAAAGCTAGATAACAAAATCTACGATTTCCACGTCACAAATAGCACAAATAGACACATTACATGTTTTAAAGGTATTTAATACTTACGTATTTACAGCTCTATTGGCATCTCTTCCATGTATTTTGCAAACGGTATCGTGCTTATGGACACACACACACACACACACACACACACACACACACACACACACACACACACACACACACACACACACGTATATATATATATATTTTAAATATTCATGTTTGAAAACTTTAAAAAATTCATCTGGAGACCTCAAAACAAAAAGTTGTTCCGTTCCCGGCCCAGGTCTTATGATTTTGTCTACGGTAATAATTCCTTTCCTATAGTTGAAATTTGCTGAGAATGATCGCTAGATGTTTATTTTGTAGTTGATGCTTATGACTTCGGAAATACAACGTACAATTGTTTGTTGAAAAATAAATGTTTATAAATAATATTGTAATTATAAAATAAACGGGGTCGGTTCAAAATAAACGGTTGACCGATATGCCACTAGTATTGCAATGAGCTTACCAAAGAAAGAAGGGGAGCCAACATAGCATGAAAGCGCCCATTATGATGCCCAGGGTGCGAGCCGCCTTGTGCTCAGTCCTCCAGCTGGTAGACGACTGCTTCACCACCGTCCCTGCACAACGACATACTCGTCACAGCATATCATCATCATCATATCAGCACAATAACATGATAATGCCAGGGTGCTGATCGCCTTGAGTTCCGTCCTCCAGCTGGTAAACGACTTCCTCACCACCGTCCCTGCACAACGACATACTCGTCACATCACATCAGCACAATAATATTATAATGGCCAGTGTTCCGGCCACCTTGAGCTAGCCCTCCAGCTGGTGACACTGCCTCACCACCGTTGCGGCACAACGACATACTCGTCACATCACATCTGCACAATAACATTATAATACCCAGGGTGCCGGCCACCTTGAGCTCAGTCCTCCAACTGGTGACACTGCCTCACCACCGTCGCGACACAACGACATACTCGTCACATCAGATCAGCACAATAATATTATAATGGCCAGTGTTCCGGCCACCTTGAGCTCAGTCCTCCAACTAGTGACACTGCCTCACCACCGTCGTGACACAACGACATACTCGTCACATCACATCAGCACAATAACCTTATAATGGCCAGGGTTCCGGTCACCTTGAGCTCAGTCCTCATGCTGGTGACACTGCCTCACCACCGTCGCGACACAACGACATACTCGTCACATCACATCAGCACAATAACATTATAATGGCCAGGGTTCCGGCCACCTTGAGCTAGCCCTCCAGCTGGTGACACTGCCTCACCACCGTCGCGACACAACGACATACTCGTCACATCAGATCAGCACTATAACATTATAATACCCAGGGTTCCGGCCACCTTGAGCTAGCCCTCCAGCTGGTGACACTGCCTCACCACCGTCGCGACACAACGACATACTCGTCACATCACATCAGCACAATAACATTATAATGCTCAGGATGCCGGCCATCTTGAGCTCAGTTCTCCATCTGCAAGACGACTGCTTCCCCACCGTCCCGACTGATCACGGCATATCATCATCATATCAGCAAAATAAGATGATGCTTGCTGCCTCCAGTGTAGCCCTCCAACTGCTAGAAGACGATGATTCTTTACCACCGTTTATGCTTAACGACATACTTAACACAGCATATCAATAATCTACCGGTTATTTTAGTTTATGAAGACGTCCTTTATAACGTAAAAGATTCCTGATCCGTATTCAATACTTTAACTTATTTCAATTATTTAAGGTGCAAACTGGTAGCATAATATTCAAACTTTGCACTACAACAACTTTGCATAACACTAATCAAATTGTAGCAGGTATGTTCATTAAACATGAAGGATCAGGATAAACAAACGATGTCTCACAACACTACAAAACATATTACACTTATACTGTGACTGGTTGACATCTATCGCCTTCTACCGTCTTTTTTATATTTACTGTACTGTTTTGTTTGTAAGTACACTGTAAGTGTAAATATATTTTGTAGTGTTGTGAGACGTCGTTTGTTTATACTGTTAACTGTAACAACACGCATTATGCTACTCAATAAATTATTTACATGAAGGAGGCCCAAAAACAATAGAATAGGCATATATTCGTTATCCTTTTTTCTTTGTATATTCCACTTTTCCTTGCAGTTTTAATACCAAAGAAAAGCTTTTTTTATTTTACCTGCCAATGAAAGATTATGTTACTATGACTGAGTTGAAATTTTAAAAATCTTACGAGTACAGTTTAACATTTGTATCGATTTACATTTAATTTGTTATGCTTTGATTTTTTATTTTATTTTTCATCTTGAGATATATAGTTATTTCAAGTATAAGTAAATTAAACATTACGTTACAATAAAATCTCACACATATGAACACAAAACCATAATAAAATATGTTGTTAAACTTATTGCACATCTTTTGCGCATACAAAAATATATTTAATTAGTATAGCACTAATATTCCTTAACTTTAAGCTGGATGGTTATCTCAGGCTGCAAGAATGAGTTATACATGGAAATCATTCCACAATCCAGGTGCATTCAAGCATATGAATGTGTAATGGGTGACCAAGCCAACTGCGCTGCGGCCCGACCACCCACTCGTCATTCACCGCACTCGCATTCCTCTCCTCATCATTTACCTGAGTAAGTTTCTCCCTTAAACACGAAAACTAAACACAATTAAGTGTCAACCTAAGTGTAATGTGACCCATATGTATCTTCCAGAGCGGGTCAACATTATTATTAAACCCTACTGTGAAATTGTTAAACCACATTGTTAAAATTATTGCACTCCAAACTATATTTGTAACTAGAATTTCATTAACAAAATTACTGATTTGATTGCTTTAGATTATTTACAAAATCATTTAAAATTATATGCTGAATAGGCCTTTCTTTAGATTAGTAGGGGGCATTAGAGGGTTCAAAACCAGCAAAGGCGCGGTGAGGATGCGAGGATGCAAGGCCCCCCCCCGTGACGTCAGCCCCCCCGTGACGTCAGCCCCCCCCGTGACGTCAGCCCCCCCCCGTGACGTCAGGCCCCCCCCGTGACGTCAGCCCCCCCCCCCCGGCCGCCAGCAGCACTTTTCGTGATGACCTTGAACATGAGGAAAAAACTTTCGAAAATTAATAATTAGCCTATTTATCCACCGATTCCCACGGGACTTTTTCCAGAGTGTAGGCCTATCCCCAGGGAAGCGAATGACGTAAGAACCCCATAGATCCACCATTAAACAAGGCCGCTATTAATTTATAACCGCGTTTTCCTTATGGGATCTCAGCTGTTTACCGACTGATTTTGACGAAACCTCACCACATGTCAGGCCATGACCTAAGAAAACCATCGCTTAAAGAAAATTGAAAATCCACTGTTAAACGGGCCCGCTATTAATTTTTAAATGTGTTTTCCTTATAGGATCTCGGCTGTTTACCGACCGATGTTGATGAAACTTCACCACATGTTGGGCAGCGGCTTAAGTAAACCATCGCTTAAAGAATATTGAAAATCCACTGTTAAACGGGCCCGCTATTAATTTTCAAACGTGTTTTCCTTATGGGATCTCATCTGCTTGCCGACCGAATTTGATGTGACTTCGTTACACGTTGTATGCCGGCTTGACTAAACCAACCTGCAAGCGGCTCCGCGATGTCACGTGTCGAGGCGCGTGCTAGGGCCTACGTGACTGTCCCAGCCTGTTTACTCATTAGCGGCCTTCAGGACCCCTCCGTTCTAGAAGGTTCCGGCAAGTGCGTCGCATGAGGCCTCCTCCTGACTGGAGTGCTATGTATGAGCATGTCATGTGTCAAAGCGCGTGCTAGGGCCTACGTGACTCTCCCAGCCTGTTACTCATTAGCGGTTCCGAGAATTGTTTACTACTTTCACCGCTTACTGTACGGTACGTAGCTATGTTACTTCAGTGATTGTCATTGCTTCCTTCATTCAGTTTGTGTTTGGAGCTCAGTGTATGTAGATGTTCTACTTCAGTGCTGTGCTAGTCTTTACTGAACCATATTCCGAGATATTTTAAACGTAAGTATATGTAGCTCTTATAAGTTGTAGTGTGGAAGACTATTACATTTCCCTTTATAATAAGATTCTCATTTAAGGTATGATCGTTCAGCAATTTTGAAGTCATAATGTGTAAAGAGAGGTCTGGCCCATTAATAGAAGTTGAATAATTCGCATTATGTTTTAGGGAAAACGATTCGTTAAATGTTTGAGCGAAATAATTATCTAACATTAATATTTAAACTTTTACATATCCCAGTACACTGAGCCTTGTCGTTGTTTCTTTTCAGATGGAGACGAGTGGATTTGTAATGACCTTAGAACAGTTATGTTTTATAACGATTAAAATTAATGAGTCAAACTTTAAAAATTTAAAATAGATTCATTTCCACTCTTCTAAAATTTTTTGAGGGAAATAAAATTAGGTTTTTGCTTTCCAAGCCTTTGTGGTGGGTGGAGAGTATAGATACCCGATGTTGCAGATGGCTGTTCCTCGTATGTGTAAGGTCTGTGGACGCGTCTTCACAAACGTTGGAAACCTGGCTCGTCACGCTGCATCCGCCCACAACGACCGTCATTACGAGTGCCATGTCTGCGGTAGACACTTCGGGCGAAGCGACAACTTGCGACGCCACCTCACCGCAGTTCATCCTCCTACTCCTCACGACCAAGCGCCAGGTACGGTTTTTATGTTAAACAAGAAAAGGTGGATTGCTAGCCTCTGTGTAATTCCTCAACTTTGTATTTACTGGACCTAGGTAAACTGGCGATTGAGATGAGGAAGAGGTCGTTATTTCTCTATACAGTTCCTCACCCATCCTCACGATCAAGCGCCAGGCATGGTTTTTATGTTGAACAAGAAACCGCTAGTACTAATGACTTGTTTTCGAGAGAGTAAACGGCTTTAGTCGAGTAAACAGATTCAAGTAGTAAACAAGGGGCTGCCAGCCTCTGTGCCTCACTCTTGTATTACTGGACCCGGGTAAACTGGCGCTCGAGATGAGGAAGAGGTCGCCAAGCCTCTATACAATTCCTCACCCTTGTATTTACCGGGCTCAAACTGGCGATTGAGATGAGGAAGAGGTTGCCAGTTCTTACCCTCGTGTTTATCGGGGTCACTAATAGGACTTGTTTTCCTGTTCGCAGGCCATCCGTGCCCGTTGTGCTCCGTCGCCCTGGCGGGTCCCGAGGATCTTCGCCACCATATGGAAGCGGTCCACGGTGCGAGCCCGTCAGCTTCGACCTCCTCCTCCTCCTCCGCTGCAACACCACCCTTCAGAGACCCACGGCCCGAGTGCGACGCGTGCGGGCGGCGATTCGCCCGCGAGGACCTGCTCCGGCGCCACGTGCAGCTGGTGCACGACAACGAGGTCCGTTGCACCGAGTGCGGCACCCTTTTCCGCAGGGCCGCGTACCTCCAGCGGCACATGGCGAGCGCCCACCGCGGTATGAGGTTCGCGTGCGCCTACTGCGACCGAGGCTTCACCCGGCGCTACAACCGGGACCACCACGAGGCCCACAACTGCCCCATCGTGAGGAACCTCGTTGTGGACGAGATGCCGCGCCTGCCCACTCTGTCACCCGAGCCCCGACCTAGCTCCGAGCCTCAGCCCGGACCCAGCCGCGAGCCCCAGCCTGGACCAAGCACGGCACCTGACGGGATGGTGGGTGGTGGCGGACTACCCACGTTCCGCCCCATCCAACGGGCGTTCCGCGGACGCCTCCTGACCTTCGGCCTGTCCCGGCCCATGGAGGACTTCTTGACCGTGGAGGACGCGTTGGTGCTGCTGTTCGACAGCGTCCTGGAACTGCTGACCGACGTCAGGACCCGACACCCGAACATCAAGGTCAACATGTTCCTGGAATGCGAATTCGCTAACGTCCACGGGGCCACCTGTCTGCGGGCCTTCAAGACGAAGAACGTGCCTCTCACCGCTGCGTCCAACTTGGAGGACTTCCTGTCAGCGTCCTTCCACAAGTTGGAGGAAGAGAAGGAGCAGTGCCTGCTAGTGGGTAGCGGGTGGAGCTATCTCCGGATACGCGACCTGGAGATCCGCGTCAACCTCTACACCCCGTTGGGAGAACGCGGAGCCAGGTTCGTCCAGCTTCCTAGGACCATCTGCGAGACGCGTGCCGTTATCAACGTGCAAAACGTCGATGACATGTGCTTCGCGTACGCCATCCTGGCCAAGTTCGTCGCGCAACACCCGGAGAGGCCCACATCGTACACACCGGACGTCATGGCACGCTACGACTGGGTCGGCCTACGCTTCCCCGTGGCCGTGAAGGACATTAAGGTCTTCGAGAGGAGGAACGCCATCAGCGTTAATGTGTACGGGATCGAGCGTGCTATGGTGGGGAGACGCCCTGACGGATCGCCAAAGTTCCAGGACCGCGTGTTCCCGCTGAAGATCTGCAAGCGGGAGTTGGAGGATCACCGGGACCTGCTGTACGTGACTACTGGCGGGGACAGTCACTACGCCTACATCACAAACATGAGTAGGCTAGTGCGAGCCCAGCTGACGTCCCGCGAAAGCGCTATCTACGTGTGTAAGCGATGCTTCGCTTACTTCGACAACCAGCCCAACAAGCTGCAACTGTCCGGTGCCGAGCGTCTGGAGGAGCACATGCGATACTGCACCGCCAAGGCTCCCCTCCGCTTGGACTTACCGAAGAAGCAGCAGATCCGCTTCGCCCACCCCGAGTACACTCGGCGCGAGCGCTTTTGCGTTTATGCCGACTTTGAGTGTGCTCTGCAGCCCGTCGCCGCTGACCCTGCGGAAGCGCCGCCCGGCACGAGGCCCCTGCAACTGCACGTCCCGTACGCCTTCGCTTACCAGATCGTGGACTCGCTCGGCCTGGAGGAGTTCGAGCCCCGCGTCTACTTCGGGGCAGACGCGTCCAAGGTCTTCATGGAGAGGCTCAAGATGGACGTGCTGGCGCTGTGGGAGTTCCTATTCAGCATGAGAGCTCTGCACCCTTCTCTGACCCGGCAGGAGATGGACGAGTACCTGGCAGCGACTCACTGCTACCTCTGCGGGAAGGAGTTCACGGACCAGGACGTCAAGGTGCGGGATCACAATCACGCCCCGCCCTACGAGTTCCGAGGAGCCGCCCACCGCTCGTGCAACCTCAGGTACCGGGAACAGCGACACATCAACTGCTACTTCCACAACCTGTCCAACTACGACGCCCACTTCGTAGTGCGCGAGCTGGCCATCGACCCCGGCGACGTGGACGTGTTGGCCCACACGGAGGAGCGGTACATCGCTTTTACCAAGCGATTCCACTTTGGTCAGCCCGGGGACAACCAACGACAGAGCAGTTTCGCGGTGCGCTTCCTAGACACCTACAGGTTCCTGTCCATGAGCCTGGCCAACCTGGCGGCGGGACTCCCCACGGACAGGATGCGCGAGACGAGGAAGCGCTTCCCCGACGACCGGCTGTTCGACCTGGTGCGTAGGAAGGGCGTGTTCCCCTACGACTTCGTGACGTCCTACGACACGCTGTACAGGACCAGGGAGTTGCCGCCTAAGGAGGCGTTCAGGAACTCCATGACCCTGGAGGACGTCAAGGACGAGGAGTACGAGCACGCCCTCAACGTGTGGCGAGCCTTTGAGTGTCACAACCTCAAGGACTATGCGGACAAGTATCTGCGATGTGACATCGCCCTGCTCACCGATGTCTTTGAGCAGTTCCGCGACACCTCGTTGGCAGAGTACGGGCTGGACCCTGCCCACTATTACACCTTGCCGTCCTACGCCTGGGACGTAATGCTCAAGACCTGCGACGTGGAGCTGGACACGCTGCAGGACTTTGACATGTACCTGTTCGTGGAGCAGGGGATCCGGGGAGGCATCTCTCAGGCCATCACCCGCTACGCCAAGGCCAACCACGACAGGTGCCCGGACTACCGCCCGGACGAGCCCACGCGCTTCCTCCTGTATCTGGACGCCAACAACCTCTACGGCTGGGCCATGTCCCAGCGCCTGCCGACCGGAGACTTCGAGTGGCTCAGCCGTGAGGAAATACAGGCGTTGGACATTGCGGCGCTGGACGCAGAGGCTGATCGAGGCTACATCTTGGAGGTGGACCTCCACTACCCCGCGCGCCTACACGACCTGCACAAGGACCTTCCCTACTGCTGCGAGACGAAGCGTCCGCCAACAGGGAAGTTCCCCAAACTGTTGACGACCCTGGACGACAAGACGCACTACATCTGTCACTACAGGGTCTTGCAGCAGGCGTTGCAAAACGGATTGGAGCTGGTCGCGGTGCATCGGGCGATCTCCTTTCGACAGTCGCGGTGGTTGGAACCGTACATCCTGATGAACACGGAGCTGCGGAAGAGGGCCAAGACCAAGTTTGAACAGGACTTCTTCAAGCTCATGAATAACGCGGTCTTCGGCAAAACCATCGAGAATGTACGGAAGCGCCTCAACGTGAAGCTGGTGTGCACCCCGGAGAGGTTTTCCAAGTACGTCGCCAGATCCAACTTCCTGGACCGGACGTACTACACGGAGGACGTGGCCCTGGTGCATCTGTCCAAGGTCAACATCGTGTTGGACAAGCCCGTCTACGTAGGCATGACAGTCCTGGAGCTGAGCAAGTGGCTCATGTACGAGTTCCTGCGCAAGATGAAGGAGCGCTACGGTGACCGCCTCACCGTGGACTACATGGACACGGACAGCTTCGTCTTTGACATCGTGTCCCAGGACGTCTACGCCGAGATGAAGGAACACCTGGACGACTTCGACACCAGCGGCTATCCGAGGTCCCACCCCTGCTACAGCCCCGTCAACGCCAAGGTCATTGGAAAGTTTAAGGACGAGTGCAACGGCCTGTCCTTATTCGAGTACCTCGGCCTGCGGTCCAAATTATACTTTATGGACATCGAGGACGCGGCGACAGGCGGCAGCAAGGCTCTCAAGCGGGCCAAGGGGGTGGCAAAGGGCGTTGTCAAGAATGTCCTCACCCCCGACGACTACAGAGAGTGCCTGTTTGACGGGGTCCAAAAGCGCACCACCAACGTCCGCTTCCAGTCTCACTTGCACCGGGTCTACACCGTGGAAGTGGACAAGCTGAGCCTCAGCCCGACTGACGACAAGCGGTGTGTCCTCCCCGACGGCATCCACACTCTGCCGTGGGGACACAAGGACGTCCCGCCACTACCGCCAGCCAGGAGAGGAGATCGACGGATGGAGGTGGACGGTGAGGAGGAGGAGGAGCGCCAGGACGAAGACGAGGAAGAGGAATTCCCTGTTTAGTTTTAATATTAATTTTAAGAAAAATTTGTAAATAGTATTTGTAAGAAAATATAATAGCTTTATGTACAGCACAAACCTGAGTTGTTTATTTCCTCCCCTTTGCTCACTCAAAAGCCGTTAGGCTTAAAGTGTGTGAGAAAGGCGTTATGGGCCGTTTGGCCCGAGCCGTGCAGCTTAAAAGCCCCCGCCAACCGGGAGCGGTTGGCGGTGCGTGTCGGGGGACGGCCCTGAAGGAGTTGCCCAGGAAGGAATTACTCAGCGGTCTGCTGACGCTCGAGGTTGCACCCTTGAATTGATCAGCGGCTTGCTGACGCTCGAGGTTGCACCCTTGAGTTGCTAAGTGGTTTGCTGATGCCCGAGGGGTCTTGTGGCGCGCCCTCTTTGGCGGCCTTCACTGCCGCTTGGCGGGGGCTCAGCCAGTGACACACGCCGCTGGTATATAAACCTGAGGTCCAGCCCCGCTGCCTCAGTTTTGCTAATTTATTTTTAAAATTTAGTAAGGAGAAAGGAGAAATGAAAACACAAGCTTTATCATTATGAGGCATGTATTGTACAGTAATAAGGTTACATACTACAAAAACCTTACAAACTAGTTTTAAGCGAATATGGAGTGGAAGAGCCTGCGGACCAGAGCGTCGTTGACAGCGGGAGCGGTGAAGTCGAAGAGCTGGACGTAGTCGCTGAGTGACGTGTGGAGAACAGCCCGGCAGTACAGGTAAGTGAGGCAGTAGTAACCGCAAACAGAAGTATCGTAGCCCTGGAGTCGATACCTGTTGTAGACGTAGTGGCGGTGATGAGGATTGCGCCTCAGGAACCTTTGAAAGTCGGCCTGGTATGGCGGCCTCCCGTAGCTGTCCAGGTACTCGAGTCTGTCCTCTTCCGAGCAGTAAAACGCCACCCAGTGTTCACCGCTCTCGGTGTGCGCCACTGTGTTGGATATGATGGCGGTGAGAGGCTTGACTGGCGCGTCCGGTAGTTGGTCAGAGGCGTAGACCGCGACGTTCCTCAGTCCGGGGATCCTCGCCAGGCATTCTCTGATCTGAACGGTATTCATCGTGGACGGAAGCAGCACAGGCAGCTCGAGGCGGACGACTCCAGTGTGTCATTAGCCACAAGCCAGTCCCGCAATACTATGCAGTTATGAAGGGCGCAACGGTTGTGGGAGCTCTTATGGTGGCGACAGCGCAGGGTCCGGTAGGTGGGCGGACCGTTGAGCGACCCGCAGCCCAGATCCTCCATGTCCTGAGCGGTGGTGGCGGCGGGCTCGGTTATGAGGTGGCGTTGTACAAAGTCCCTCTTCTGCGATCCTTTGACGTAGACCAGGGGGCGGTGGATGAGGCAGGAGCGCAGCTTGTCCAGCAGGGCGACGTACGCGATGTCCCCCTGGTCCCACTCCAAGCCGTGGCAGTGGCGAGTGACCCAGACGCTCTCGCGCTGTTTCTCGGAAGTCAGGAGGTCTTTACTGAAGGGCGGGCGGGCGATGTGATGTAGGAGCAGCGTGCCGGTAGTCACGTCCACCACGCAAACCTCTTTCAGTAGAAAGTCATTATCACTGTCTTTAAAACACTGCATATCCATCACCACGCTTCCGTGATGACAGCGCGCTGGCGGCGGCTCGTTGTAGATCGGTGGCGGCACGTCCATCCCGTACGGCTGACTGAACTCGACTGAGCGCTGGCGGGAGCGCGCCTAGCGGGTTAACCTTGGGTGCGCGCGCCGCCATCACCTAACGGTCCGCGCACGGTGACCTTGAGCGCGCGGCAACTCGTTTACCCGCCAAAACCTAACGGTGCGCGCGCGCGGTGACCTTGAGCGCGCGGCAACTCGTTTACCCGCCAAAGTCGACTGTGACGTTGCGATGACGGTCCACCTCCACGACGTTGTCCAACTCGGCGTACACTATGCAGTTGAACGCCTCCGCCAAGGCTTCGGAGAACCCAATCTCTATGCGCAGGTTACCGTTGCGCACCAGGTTCCAGTGGCTGGATTGAGAGGCCGCCATATCGGGTGTCAGATCAAACGCCATCAGGCAGTATCCGTAGGGGTATTCGTTGCGACTGACTTCGTTACCACAGTCTGAGAAATTGATGCCGGTGCCGGTGTACAGCGTGTGGTAGGCGAGCACGCACAACTCCTGACCGAACGTGTAATCCGGTTGAAGCGGCTTACATGGCACTTGCTCACCATCTATGTACAGCGCGAAGAAGTTCACGTGGCTGTGGGTGAAGTTAAACGGGTTCTTCTTGTAGTCCCCGTTGAACGCCTGATTGCTGACCAGGCCAACTATAACGCGTTTCGGCAGTTGTCCCAGAAACACACTGTCCAGAGTCTTGCTGCTGATACCGGAGGGTAGCGTGAAGGATTTGACTTCCACGCGCGTAATGGGATATTTGGCTGTACCCGACTCCAGCGTCCTGCTGTGAGCCAACAGCACGCTCGGGTTGATCTTACAGCGGCGCATGAACAGGTTGACTTCGGCGATGTCCACTTTGTAGTCTGTCACGGTTTTGGACATGATGGAGAATGAGTTCTTTGACCTGATCAGGCGAAAGCGCATCTCCACGCCGTTTAACATGAACTTCTCCTGGTTGCACAGGTCGACGTGCAGATGTCCGACCATGTCCGCGTACCGGCTGCCCTTGACAAACTCCCTCCGGTTCTTGAGCCCGGCATTATCCTCCTCAGTATTGTCCATGTACCCAGCATAGTCCTCGTAGAACAACTCCGCGGTGAGGTGCGATGTCTTGGCATCACCGCCATAGGACAACAGGTTCTCCAGGTAGGCGCGATAGGCGTACGTGTTGTTCTGAGGAGACACCAGTTTGTTGTTCAGGTACAGGTCCACTTGACTGAACAGCGAGTGCAGCCAGTTGTTAATCGGACCCACCTCTTTTATCGCTTGATCACCCGTTACAGCGCCTCCGTTAGCCGTTCTAATGGTAGCCTTCACATGCAGTAGCGTCTGTGACAGATCCGTGTACTCGTCCCCGTGACCCGGAACTATGAACTCCACGGGCGAGTCGTCTGTCAGGGAGGAGATGGGCTTGTACTGCACCCATTTACCGCTCTCTATACTGGTCTGCGTGGGCGGTAGCGAGAACAGGTCCAACTCGGTCTTGACACACTCGCACGACTTCTGATGTAGAAACGCCATTATCCAAAAATGTCCTTCACGGTACTCTCACTCTTCTTGCTTCTCCTCTTCTTAGCGACACGTTTTGCGGGCTTCCTCTTGGGCGCAGCGCTCTTCTTCCTCGCTCCGAGGAGTTTCGCCAGAGACTGAGGAGTAACCTGCTGTACACGCCTCCTCTTATAGGCGCCACCACCGCTCAGCACGCGATCCAGTTTTTCATCGGCCTTACGTTTCAGCGACCCGGTAAACTGTCTGAGCCGGGTGTTGGCCGCGACTCGGGGGTCGGCTGTGCCCGCTGCCACGTCGCCCAAGAAGCCCACACCGGACCTCAGCGACTCCTTGCCCAGCGTCGATGCGCCGGATCTGATCAAAGGGACCACTGTACGCATCAGCCCGCCTAGGAAACTGCCGATGCCGTGTCCGCGTTGGAAAGCGGCTCCTCTGAATATGGAGGATACGCCATGGCCCGCCTGCTGGTGGCGGTAATACGCCAGATAGGGATCGCTCGGATTCATTGCCGCTGCCTCTCTTTCCTGAAATGAAGCTTCATGCACGTAGTCCCGAAGTGGAATGGCAAGTGTCGCCCTTGGTTGTCCCTTAAATCGATTTCCACGCTCTCGAATGAGGTTTTAATCACCGGCACGTAGTGCGGGTCTATTATATACACTGTCGTGTTGGCACCGTACGTGTAATTCCTGATGTCGATGTTGAGGATCTTCAGTAGTGGCGCCACAGCGTCGCCCACCAGTTGGGGTTCCACCAGGTCGCAATACACGTACATGTGTGATGGCAGACCGGCGAAGAGGTTAGCCGGCCTCACGGACCTGTGACGCTTGACGATATCCGTATCCACCTCGTAGCCAAACTGTAGCGCCAAACTGGGGCTCAGTTTGAGGCTCTGAACGGCTGAAGACGTCGACATCAATTCCACCCTGGAGGACCTCTCGTCATACGAGAAGGCGCACAGGTTACTCTTCATTTGAGGGTGGTTGTTGATTGCGTGCACGAGTTCCTCGGTACTACTGTAATTGCCCGGCTCCACTTTGATTAACAACTTGTCCACCACGGCCAACCCGCCTTTCGAGTCCCTCATTCCCAGCACTAGTTTGATGTAGGTTCCCTCACCGACGGTCAGAAAAGAGAAGGGGTAGTGCGCCTCCGCCAGAGCGACCTCCCACTCGCCGTCTGACAGATCAACGGTCGAGGGTAGATGGGTCGTGTAGTTTGTCACCATGTTGTTGGGATAGTAATTCATTGAACTGTTACTGGGCAACGTCAGGTAAAACTGGTCGTGCCTCGTCATCGCAGCTGTTGCACGTCCGCTGCGGGTACCCACGAATTGAAGTCCTCTCCGTAACCGGCCCACTTGACTAGGTAGCGCTTACTGGAGCCTCGCCCCTCGGTGTCCAGTATTTTATCTATTTGATACAGGCGATCCGGGGCGATCGTCACCTTTTGCATCTCGTGCTCGTAGAAGCGCCCTTCCAGCGGCGTCCCGTTCAGGTCGCGCAACACGTACAATGGCAGAGGATGCGACCCGTATACGTGGTCCACCACGAACAGCTCCTTACTCCAATTGGTCTCGTAACCTTTGGCGAACGTGCCCTTCTCCTTGGCTATGCGCACCGTGTCGCCCGGCTTGAACCTGGGCTTGTGTCGCCGGATCGCCTTTCCATACATGTGACGCCACACCTTGTACACCGTTTGACCATCGCCGCTGTCCGCGTCCACGGGTCGTAGGCTACCACCCAGGCTCCTGTGCGGACTGCGGTTGTAGGCGTCCACAAGCCTGTCCAACACGTCCACGTAGCGATACGTGTTTTTGTAGGTCAGGTAGCGCCACATGCGGGTCTTGAGCGTGCGGTTGACTCGCTCCACCACCGCCGCCTTCACGTCGGGGTTCTGCGTGGTGAAGTAGTTGACACCGTGACTCTTGAACACTCGCTTGGTCGCGGCCCCGGTGAACTCCGTCCCCTTGTCGGTCTGTAGGCAGCGAGGAGTCGCCTCAGCGAATATCCTCTCGAACGCAGCAGCCACCTGAGGCCCGCTTTTCCTCTTCAGTGGTACCGCGAACAGCCGCTTACTGAATACGTCTATCACAGTCAGCAGGTAGTTGACTCCGTCGTTGTACCGGCTCAGGCCGCGCATGTCGTTCAGGTCCGCCTGCCACAGCTCCCGGGGCCCGAACACGGCGTAGCGGTTGCGGGGAAACCGCTTGCGCGCAGGCTTGTGCAGCGTGTAGGTGTCCTGGGCGCGCAGCCAGTCGGCTACCCGACGTTTCGGTAGGCGCGCGGCTCTGGCCAGGGCGGCCACCCCGCCGAGGGACCCGGGCTGGCTCGGGTCATAGTACAACTTCTCCATTACGGTGTGAACGGCTCCCAGTTGTCCAATGACGATTCCCGGTCGGGTTCCTCGGTTATTATCCTTCTTCGGGCCGCTGGGGGTCGCGGTCTCAGGCGGTCCAGTATCGGTGTCAACCTCGGTGAGAGGGGTGTTGAGGAGGCTGTCGTCGTGTCTCCCCAGGGGCTCGATGCCGAGTCCAGTCCCACGCCTAAGTAACGCAACGCCGTGGGATTGCCCACGTATTCTTTGGGCACATTCATGTCCTTCAAGGCGGCCATCACTTGATGCCAGCCGGTAGGCAATCGGTCCGCCCTTCGCGCTCTCACTATGCTGTGCGCGATGTCCACTATATTGGAATCGGGGATCTTCACCTTGTCCACGTACACCGCCCCACTGGCGTCCCAGGCGATGGAGCTGCCTTGCCGGGTCATGAATCGCAACAAGTTGCGCGCCACCGACCTGTAGATTTTTGAGAACGATTCCACAATGTCCTCCTCCGCCGAGGCGCTAGACTCGCGCTTCATCTGACTCGGTCCCCCTGCCGCTTCCTCCTCCTCCCTCTCCTCACCCTCGATGATTGACAGACCTATGGGTTGACGTTTAGCCGCGGAAAAGTGCAGGAACCGCTGTAACACCTGCTGATATTGTTTCCATTTCTCCGTATCGTCCAGCCGCTTGTCGCTCAATATGCGATGCATCTCAGCGTCCAGGCTGGCTGGCTTATTGGCGCTACCTGCTCCTCCTCTTGGCTCCGGCCCTGGTCCCGGTCCTTCTCGCAATCTCTCGATGAGCTCCTGCGGTACAACCACCATTTTCCTAGCGTACTCCATGTCCGATTAGCTTCTGCGCTAGAACGGGCAGAACAGCGTTCAACAGCAGAGGTAGGAGGATCCCTCCGCCCCGTTGGACGAGGTAGTGTCGCTTCTTGGTCCAACCCTCGCCGCGTTTCACCAGCCGTCTGAGCGCCTGTTTGTGTTTGCTCAATTTGCGTTTGAGGCAGGGAGAAAGCGGTACGTTTCCGCGTAGCACGTTATACGCGCACTCGCACAACGACTTGATGCGACTCTTGTCGCACACTTTTAACAGGGCCTTGCGTTCTTTGGGCGTAGCGTGTATTAGGGCCCTCAGCAGCGCCGCGTCCTTCTTCACACGGTGTGACATGATGACTGACGCTGGCGCGCGCTCGGCCTATTTATCACTTCTTCTTGGGCAGGTACACGTAGTTCACCGGATCGTCTGGGAAAATGGCCGAACGTACGCGCATCTCTTCAGGCGTGGACTGTTTCAAGTCTATGAGCAGGTAGGCGTGCGGATCACGCGTGGCGTCCGCGTAAGCCTCCTCCACGAATTTGGGGTTTTCCGGGTATACTTGACGGGCCAGGTGTTTGATCTGAGCGCGATCCCTGGGATTCTTGAAGCACACTATGTAGTGGGCGTTCAGCGATATGTCGCGCTGGCCCCTGCCCTGGTGAAACAGGTTTTGCGTGATGAAGAACACGCTCATGTTGCGGTGGTGCGAGCCCTTGGTGAACAGGTCCGCCACGCCGGAGCCAGCCTCGCGCATCATGTCATCGACGATGACCAGGGTGGGCTCGCTACCGTCATAGTCGTCCAGGTCCGGCAGGCCGGCTACGTAGCGCACGGCAGAGTCCACACGGCTCTTGCCGCCACCGCTGCCATAGTGCCAAGTGATGCGGGCGAACCGCGTATCGCACATGCGGTCGGCGTGCTCTATGAAGCGAGCCACGAAGTGCGACTTGCCGCTGCCCGAAGGCCCGGCCACGATGGCGGTGAACGGGTGTTTCCACCTCAAGTCCATGGCGTCTACTGACCGCCGTGCACCGCCACCTCGGCTCTTGTAACTAAAGGTTCTTTTCTTGCTCTTTTTTATTTGATTTTATTTTTCAATTTTGGAAGGAAATAAGGGAATAGGAAATACCGTTTATTTTATACAAATTCCAGGAAAGGAGATTTGCTGCCAGGAGGGCCGCTCCTCTTTACAAGGCTCGTCCTCGGCCCCACGCCAACGTTGTACTGGGAGATGGCGTTGTCATCCAGGACTGCAAGGAACCGTCGAGGCATGTAGATCCGGATCGGGTCGTCGCCGATGAGACCCTCCAAGGTGGCCATCACCGCCTCGCCGTACGGTGTATCTACCCGCTCGAATGAGCGAATCGGGTACACCGCGTTGTCCCGCAGATCCGCGATGCGAGTGTAACCCGCGGCCTTGCAGCTATTGAGGGCTGTCCTGAGGTCCATCTTCTGGTCCGTGTTGAGCATGGCGCAGCGGCTGGATGCAGAATGACCGGCTCTCGCCACCGAGTCGCCTTTTATTGGCGGTGTCTACGTGCCGACTCACGCGTATCAACAACATGATGACATAGTTACTCACTCAATTCCAGGAAGGGTGATGTAATGGAAAGCTTTACTGCGTAAACAAGTGGATTGTTCTAGAAGCGTCTCGGTTATCAACTGCTTAGTGGAAGTTTCCACGCTCAATTCCAGGAAGGCTGACGTAATGGAAAGCTTTACTGCGTAAACAAGTGGATTGTTCTAGAAGCGTCTCGGTTATTAACTGCTTAGTGGAATTTTCCACGCTCTCTCGTTTACTGGGTAGCGCGCTTGGAGTGTGCGCTCCTCTTGGTTTTCCCTGAGATGACGCAATCGCGCTTGGAGTGTGCGCTCCTCTTGGTTTTCCCTGAGATGACGCAATCGGTCTTTCGCCAGGTGGGTAGAGGAGTAGCGGTCCTAGTGATCCCGTCGTATCTTGACTCTCCCGTCTCGCTATTTGCCAGCCATAGGTTTTGCAATCTGGATAGCAGGTCCTCTAGACATATGCAGATTTCATCGTTTCGCTCCTCGTCCAAATACAAGCCGCAACTGAACGTGGGGCGACCTCCTTTGAACACATTCATCTTCAACAGGACATTACCGCTGTTGGTAGGGTTCTTCACAGTGTACTGATATCCGCCAGCGGACCAGCACAGTGCCGGGGAATCGATAGGCACTTCCTTCCTCTTTACAGTCCACCCATCGAGCTTTTTCTTCTTTGACGCACATCCCTGCTGAACTGGCGGTGCGTTGGGGTTCTCATCGTTCATTGCGTTCAGCTCCTCTAGGAAGGAGCGGATCGTTTGGTCCACTTCGGTTGCGCTGACTCCGTTTCCGTTCATGGTGACGTCTCGAACAACACTGAGGTCGCGCGGCTCTGCCTCGGTTTTATACCCAGGTTGCACGCTTCAGCGAACCTTCTAGAAGCTTCCAGAAACGTGAGAGGTGGTCTTTCGCTAACGGGGAGCACTCCAGTCAGGAGGCCTCATGCGACGCACTTGCCGGAACCTTCTAGAACGGAGGGGTCTTGAAGGTTGCTAATGAGTAAACAGGCTGGGACAGTCACGTAGGCCCTGGAACGCGCCTCGACACGTGACATGCTCATACATAGCACTCCAGTCAGGAGGAGGCCTCATGCGACGCACTTGCCGGAACCTTCTAGAACGGAGGGGTCCTGAAGGCCGCTAATGAGTAAACAGGCTGGGACAGTCACGTAGGCCCTAGCACGCGCCTCGACACGTGACATCGCGGAGCCGCTTGCAGGTTGGTTTAGTCAAGCCGGCATACAACGTGTAACGAAGTCACATCAAATTCGGTCGGCAAGCAGATGAGATCCCATAAGGAAAACACGTTTGAAAATTAATAGCGGGCCCGTTTAACAGTGGATTTTCAATATTCTTTAAGCGATGGTTTACTTAAGCCGCTGCTCAACATGTGGTGAAGTTTCATCAAAATCGATCGGTAAACAGCCGAGATCCTATAAGGAAAACACATTTAAAAATTAATAGCGGGCCCGTTTAACAGTGGATTTTCAATTTTCTTTAAGCGATGGTTTTCTTAGGTCATGGCCTGACATGTGGTGAGGTTTCGTCAAAATCAGTCGGTAAACAGTTGAGATCCCATAAGGAAAACGCGGTTATAAATTAATAGCGGCCTTGTTTAATGGCGGATCTATGGGGTTCTTACGTCATTCGCTTCCCTGGGGATAGGCCTACACTCTGGAAAAAGTCCCGTGGGAATCGGTGGATAAATAGGCTAATTATTAATTTTCGAAAGTTTTTTCCTCATGTTCAAGGTCATCACGAAAAGTGCTGCTGACGTCACCGGGGGGGGGGGCGGGGGGGGCTGACGTCACGGGGGGGGGCTGACGTCACCGGGGGGGGCTGACGTCACCGGGGGGGGGCTGACGTCACGGGGGGGGGGCCTTGCATCCTCGCATCCTCACCGCGCCTTTGCTGGTTTTGAACCCTCTAATGCCCCCTACTGATTCTATTGTGACTTTACACTAAAATCATCACTCTTTTCTACAATCCAAAAGCGACTTGGTACTTATATCTTCATCTCTTAATGTTTTCTATACTCTAAATATCTATTGACTTGTAAGATGTACTAGGACTCAAAATAAACGGTAAATCTAACGTCGTCAGTATGTGTTATCTTCATCTTCACATTCCATTTTGGTCTTCAAGATCACCGCGCTTCTCGCAACAAAGCCGCTCGAAACATATGCCTTAACTACTGCACGAGGAAAGTGCAAACCTGTAGAATGCAGAGCTCACAAAAGAATATACTTGAATATACTGCAGAGCAAGAGTGCTATTTTTAACTGAGGTATTGAATTCCACATTGTAACAAGGTATTTTATCTATCAATTATTTTTATCACATTGTTACGCTCTTATAGCGATTATTGTTGTTGGCGTTCTACATTATTATACAGGGTGTCCTGCAAGAGAATGGCAGAAATTAAGGATTTGGAAGAACTACAGAGAAACGAATCTATAACTTTGCTTGTGGTAGAACTCATCAAAAGGAGCAAATTCTTTGAGTATATTTTTGTATAAATTGCCTCGTTTCCCGTCTCGTCTGTCTGTCGGGAAGACGTATAAGAAGAAAATTAAGATGAAGATGAAAAAGTGGATAGCTGAGAAATTTCATTTTTTTTTTTTTAGGTAAAATCGTGCAAATTATATGTAAATCAGCAGACATTACCATGATTTTACTCAGATAAATTGCAATTGCTCCGCTACGGGTTGAGTGACCTTTAAAATCTTTATACCATATTTGTTTGCTTATAATTTCAAATGTGCTTTTTAATGTGTAGATCAATATTACTCAATATTTTACCGCTTTCAAGATATTAATCTTAACAAATTAAAATGGGCCATTTTGAAAACGGTTAAAACTATAACCGCCAAATTTAACACCAACTTAACTCTAAACTTGTATAAACACGTGCCACGTTCCGAGTCAGTATCTCAAGTTGATCCTAAGACATGCTGAATTGATTTAAAATATCATACAGCTAGACAGACGGAAAACAAACATATAAAAAATAAAGTTATATTAAGTTTATTGCTCCTTTTGATAAGGTCTACCAAATCCTGCATTTGTGCCATAATCTCGCAGGACACGCTGTATATCTGGTAATATGACAAGAAAATACATACTGGAAAAGAAACGGTTAAAACATAAAACATTGTGAAATATTTCACGCGAAATTGCTGTAAATGTCGTGTGATAAATCACGTCATCGCGCAGCTGGAACACTGATGCGGATGCAGGATATGGCGGGAAATGGAAAGCAATAATTGCCGTTTAATTGTTTCTACGATGAAAACGTTATGATTTCCTGAGTGAAATTCAATTAATTTTCTATGTGGGAAAAGAAAATTTTCTATTGTGTCCCTCTAATATCGTGAGAATATATTTTATACATAACATAACTTTCGCATTAAACTTGTTTTCCTTTGCTAAGAATACTTAAAAGTGTATATTTAAATTTATCCCTTAATCGGTTTTAATGTCATCTAACAATGCAAAATATTACGTATTGCTGGCATAAGCCTAAATTTCATTACTCAAATTCACTTAGCAATTTGTTTGGTTTTTTTAGAGAGAGAGATAGAAACATGTTTTATGCACACAGGTGTCCGGTCTGTAGTGTGGGTCTGATAACTGACCAAGTCTACCCACCAAAAAACCTCCCCTACTTTATTATCTTCTCCTTTGCTTAAGACCTGGATTACTGAATTAGCTGCGTCTTGATTATTGCTAATAACACTTTACTTGTTCACACACTAACCTGGGAACTGTTTATCACATTGTGTTAGGCTATGCATACTTTAGGCTTACGCCCCTAAGGCTCGCGCCTCATTGGCTGGACTGCAGTATTCATTAAAGTATCTGCAATTGCACCTAATGTGGCTTAAAGTGGCCTAACATGAACTTTTCCGATTTGACTCACTTGTACTTTATTTTGTACTCAAGATGTATTGAACTACATCAATGTCGAGTTGGAGTATTGTAAGGATTCGTTTCACGCTTGCCAGTGAAAGATTGATCCCTATAGGTCGTTCACTTTTCATTAACTGAATTTCAAGGAAAATGGTTGTTACTTTATCAACCTGTGACAAAGTTATGATTAACAATGGATTTTTTTGATTAAAGATTCTTTCAATATTGTTATATGCAAAATAATTAACAGTACAAAATTAGCTATTTAAATATATTTTAAATTATAACCTAAAATTAATATATTTTGGCTAAAAATACTGTTATGTTGAGTTGGCTCTATTATGTATCAAAGCTTACCGTTTGCGCTGAGCTCCGCCTTGATCATGGCGCCGTAAGTGTTGGAGCCTGCAGAGCTGTTGCGACTGCCCGCAGTGCTCGTGGTGGCAGTGCTCATGACGTCACCGTCACTCGGGTGGAGAGTGTGGCGGTAGTGCGGGTGTTGGGTGCGGTGCTGGTGGATGCTGTTGAGGATGATGTTGCTGGAGGTCCGCGACAACGCCTTCCTCTGCCGCACCGCTTCCTTGTATATCCTGCAACATGGGTCGAGGAATGTCAGCCAATATTGGTATTGGTTGTTAAATAGGATAAGTTGAGAATTATCTAGCTAAAAGATCACACGAAAATTGGAAATGCTTTGCAACACAAATGCAAGAACATACGTAATGCAACTTAAAGGCAAAGAATAATTTATGATCTGAGGAATAAAAGCTCTAAAGGAAATCCATCCATCAAATTTCGTTCCTTTAGCTGTACGCCGGCCAAATGTAATGATTTACTCTAGTAATAACTCTACTACTAGATTACGTGTTTCTACTAGGATTCTATCATATAAAGTTTCAATCTCTTTCGTGACCAGACAAGTAGATCGTTTAATTCGGTTTTCCAGATTCAACTGTTCGGAACTTTAACGTGTTTTTTATTAGGTCAAAACAGCAATATAAAATGTTCCCTATCTGGTATCTCTTTTGCTTGTGATTTATACAAAACATTACTATCAGAAAAAACAATTCAAGATAAAATATAAGGCTTGGTAATGAATATTGTACCATTGTTTAAACTGGGTAATGCACAACGGAGAAAACTCACCATAACATTATGGATATTTTTGTGAAAAATGTTATAATTCCATATTTTACTAAAAAATGTATTCATATTGCCTCTAGGATTGAAGTTTGACTCGAAATAAAGCAGTTTTACATTTCTTTCCGTCGTCAATCCTTTTGTTTACTAGCATCTGCCTACTAGCATGCTATCTAGCATTCTGACTAGCATCTGCTAGTAAACAAAAGGATTGACGACGGCTAGAAATGTAATCCTGCTTTTTTAGAGTAAAAAAGTTTTCTCCTCACCGTTACTACAAAATTGACTTTCCGTTGAGCAGACACGTTCTTTCTACATTTTGGGAACTATCACGCACGATCGGTTTTTCTCATATTACCTTATTATCATATCTTCGTTCTTGACCAGGGATACTGGATTAACTGCGTCAATTTGTATATCAACAAGCCACTTATCAAATGGTACTAAATAAATGCATTGCACCTAAAATATATACCTATACATAAGCAGGCAGGCGTATTGGTGGAGGAGTGTATGACCTAACTTTCAAGTGTGTCTTCCATGTCTTCCTTTAGCGAGTAGTAGACCCTTACTAACTGCTTCCCATCCATGTTCCTCTTGCAGTCAGGTAATTTGTTGAAGATTCACCATGCCATTGCTGGAAAACGGCGCTGAGTGCCCGTTAGGCGATATCTGGGTATGCCAACTTTACTCCTACTACGAGTGTTATGCTAGTAAACATCCCCTCTGGTTGCCAGGACCCCCAAGTTATTTTTCAAATGTACGAGTGAGGAGAAGATATACTGACTATGGAAGGTGAGTACTCCCAGCCTTCTAAATATTGGCCTACTACGTTCAAACTTGGCACTAATTGTTGCACTAGAAACCAGAATACTTACTACCCTCAAGTCTATACCGTTTGACCCTTTGAAGTCTAAGCCTTTGACTTTATTATTTATTAACAACAACGGGCCAATCATAGATGGGATTCTGTGAGGCTGACGACCATGTCTCCAAACAAGTAGTCTTCGTAATCGAAGTCAGTCAAACTAGCGATTAGTATAACAAATAATAAACCGAATGTAAATAATCTAAAGGATCTTTCACATTTATACTAATGTAGTGTATGAGTTAATTCTTTAATACCACTTCTAGATAATCAACACAATAATTCCTATAGTAATCTGCGAATTGATTTTTCGATATCTGTGTTTACCACTTTATTAAACTGGTACACCTTATTTTATAAGTATGATATTATATGATTGAATCAAATTTGTAAGCCTAGATGGCAAGGCGCCAACTATGCCTAGGCATTCTAGGATGTCCGCAGTGAATACGATTGACGTCTGGATTTCATTAGCGATTCTAGGCAGTGTATTTATTATAACTTTAGACCCATCACCCAACTTTGGAAGATTATTTTATTTGTAAATTGTATTTTTGTATAATACTGTTTACGTCTTACTGAGCACAACCGCCGCAGCACACTGTACCAGAACTATCGTGAATAGAAAACTTAAAATTGTCCTATCCAGCGTGCTGTGGAAATCGATTACCTTGTACCATATTTATATACCGATTGTCCCTAAAGTCCCGGAACGGTTTAATAACTCCTAAACTAAACAAGCTACAGTAATAATATTTGAGACATGATTCTTGGCTAAAAAAAAACAAATTTGGGAGGGTTGCCCCATTTTTTTAGATGTAAACCCCAAATGTATCGAGTAACCCATCAATTTAAAGGTCTCATTTAAACACAGCAGCGCAAACCCGAGGTCGATATCTTGCTCCTGTCCAAAATGGCTGACCTTTTAATGTTTCTTATGGTCTTGTAATTTAAATGTGAACATTATTTGTTGTATTACAACGTTTTTTGTATTTTATATAAAGCAAAAACATTTACAGGTGTAAAATATGCCATTTTTTAATGGTATTAAACACCGGTGACTCTTTACAAATTGTAAACAGTTACACTTGTGGGCCTTATCTACTAAGTTCCTCATACCACTCCTTATAATCCTTATCATTGCTGGGAAACCCCGCATCAACAAAACAATACCTGCAGCATTGTATGTCAAGCTCAGTTATGGAATTGTGCCTTTGACTAAGGCACGGTGTACAATGTTTCCAATCTTAATTTATAATTTATTACTACTATTATGACAAAGGAATAATAGTGTTTTACTTTTATCATTGAGTGAGTATTTACATTTTAAATATTATTCATTACAGTATGTCACTAAGTGAATCGTAAAGAATAAAAAGATTGATGATGAGAGTCTATGGTAACCTGACTCGGTCGTTTCAGGAAGTTGCAGATCTTTTTAATGAAGAAAATTGCCATCGCCCGCCTATATCGAAATCCACAGTTGCAAGAACTGTTCATCGATTTCAAGAAACGGGAAGTGTTAAGGATTTGCCTCGATCAGGCAGGCCAAAATCAGTTACAGGCGATGACAAAGCTATTGAAGTCTTACAGGTTTTCGTAGAAGATCCACATAACTCTACTAGAAAAGCTGCACAACAACTGGATGACATCAGTAAATCTTGAGTACACCGTATATTGAGCAGCAACAACTATCGTCCATATAAAGTTAGGTTAGTGCACGAACTAGCAGAGGATGACTTTGATAGGAGAGTAGAATGCTGTAAATTGATGATGACGAAAATTGAAAACGACGAAAACTTTACCAAGAATGTAGTTTTTTCGGACGATGCTAGTTTTATGCTAAATGGACCTTAAATCACCACAACTGTCGGTACTGGGCAGATGAAAACCCACATTGGATGTGTGAAGCACATACACAGTACCCGGAAAATATAAATGTTTGGGCGGGAATTTTCAGAAACCAGATAATAGGGCCGTTTTTTATTGAAGAAAATTTGAATCGCAACAATTACCACCAGTTGTTGCTCAATGAAGTTGTTCCTGCGATTGAAGCTGCAACAGATGAAAATCATGAAACTTGGTTTCAGCAAGATGGGGCACAACCCCATTTTGGAATAAACGTCCGCACGTATCTTAACAATACATTTCCCCGCCGCTGGATAGGCCGGCGTAGGGCAATTGAATGACCTGCTAGGTCTCCCGACTTGACCCCCCCCCCTAGATTATTTTCTTTGGGGCTACCTAAAATCCAAAGTTTATTCAACAAAGCCTCAGAACTTGATTGAACTTTGACAACGAATAACAGACGAAGCTCAGTAAATACCGAGGGAAATGATACAGAACGTTGTACAGCATCACTATTAGAGACTAGCACACTGTGTGACTGTGGAAGGAAAGCAGTTTGAACACTTACTCTAAATCCTGGATCTTTGGTAAACAACTTTGTTTGTGTGTGGAAAGCACAACGTTTTGTCATTGATTACAAATGTGATAACAGTTTTCTTGAACTTTAAACTCGTTTGTATGTGAAATTGTGTGTTTATTTTGTTCTAAAATAAAATAAATTTTGAATATAACCAATGATGTTCAATTAAATTACTTGATCATAAGAAATACTAAAAAGTCAGCCATTTTGGACAGGAGCAAGATATCGACCTCGGGTTTTCGCTGTTGTGTTCAACTCAATGAGCTAAATTTTAACCTTTAAAATGATGGGTTAATCGTTAGGGGTTTACATTTAAAAATTTGGGGCAACCCCTCCCCCAAAATTTGGTTTTTGGGGGCATGTTCAGTACTGACTACCACACCAAAAATAGTTTTTTATGGCCAGGAATCATGTATCAAATAGTATTACTGTAGCTTGTTTAGTTTAGGAGTTATTAAACCGTTCCGGGACTTTTGGGACAGTCTGTATATTTACCGTATTGTATTGCACATGTAAGTTTAAATATTCTTTGCAGTGAAGTGAGTTGAAATTAATTGTATCTTGTTTATTTGTAAGAACATGTACCATGCTACTCAAGAAATTGTTAAATAATAAATTGGTATGGGAATGCATTCAGTTTAAAAATAATTGGTTTATATTTTGCCTACGAAACTGTTTGAAATTGTATATATTACCTCGAAATTATATACAATGGCTAGGCAAAATATGAGTAGTTGTAGAAAATTACTTGATTTTATACTGTACCTTAACTCGCTCAGTATAGAATTCTTAATACTCTATAATACCTCGATATCGATTTTTGGCTGTAACGTATAGACAGAAGTAATATACAACATTTGCAGTGTTAATATTCTACATAAGTTGTATTTATACATAATATTGTTTACTTAAATTGTTTTATGTTTGTTTAATGTTGTGGATAACTATAGGTTCCATCAACATTTCGTAATTGCAAATCATACCGATTGAAAACACCCAAAGAAGCTAGATCGATCGTGGTAGTACATAACATGTTAAAGGTACGCTCGAAAAGAATTTTAATTAAACTTTTGCCAAACAACTTTACAAAGTCAAAGGCTCATTACAGGTATGGACTTGAGGGTAGTAAGTATTCTGGTTTCTCGATCCCACGCAATCTCCAAGTCTCTCGTCATTCACTTTAAATGTGAAGTTTTTCATATTCCAGTAGACAATATTAATTTTCATTGCAAGATTTTGTATCCTTTAGTTTGTTAAGTCAAACAAGAAATTAAATTTAATTAATTACAAATTTTAATTGCATTTGCTATATTAAATTTGTTTATTTGTGATCACAATCGTATGTTAAATATCATTTTATGAAGTTTAATTAATAATAAGCGGTATACAAAAAATTAACTACATGTGCCACCAGTGTAAAAGTTGCATTAGACTGGTAAAAATAAATTGACTTAATTTTTTTATGATGGTGGTATAAGTTGACCAATATCGGTAATATTGACAACAAACAACTTGTTTGTATTATTGTTGGATTTAGCCAAATTTATATTAAGTATTGAGTAATAATGCAACATTGTTATTGAGTCAGAGTTGTTATATGATTATCTGGTCACTAAATACAACAATAATTGATTTAAAATATATTTTTCTTTGGTTTATTTACATTCAGTTTCTTAGTTTATAAGGAGCTCCACATCTGTTTACCTTTAGGAAACGGTATAACGATCGTGCAAAAACTGTGTTATTTTAATTTTGTTACATACGCATTAATGCACCTTTTGTTTTTTACATTTGTCATTATGTGCAATCAAAACCCGTTTATATTTTATGAAAAATATTTGAGGTAAGTAATCAAAATATATTTTTGGAAACTCTCAAAGACTAAATAAATATATAACGAGTTCGCACACAGCACGATGACGTGAGGGAAGTGAATTTCCACAAACAAAACATTTAAAACTCAAAACCAGTGTAAAAACATACATTTATTCCAATTTTATTGAAATCTGAAAACACTGATTTTTTGGCTGTTCTGATGCTCCTGGTTTCATTTACCTGCAATGCTAGGAATACAATTTTGCGCATTATAAGGTTAGGAAAAGGTCCAGTCAGTCTTGAAAGTAGGCGTGAGGTGGCTGGGATGATACAAATACACCAACAAATGAATAACATGCTTTTCTAATGTAAAAACCCCATAAGACAACGTACTGTGTTTTAGCCGATATACATTTTCTTTAATAACTTGGTAAATATGTATACTAGAATGACGAGAGAGGGCTTACAACTTTCGCTTCACTAATCCCCATCTTAATACATGCACTAACTTTAAGTCCGGGGCGTTTCTGATCCTTTTTGGGGCCAAAAACTCGAAATTTTAAAGAATAATCACCAAAAAAGGGGGTTAGAGTTTTCCGATTGTTTTGCCCAACGAACTTGTCCAACAAATTATAGAAAGGAACGTCCCTACTAAATTTGAAGTAAATCGGACAAAAAATGCGACCGCTAGAGTGCATACACACACACACACACACACACACACACACACACACACACACACACACACACATATATATATATATATATATATATATATATATATATATATATATATATAATTTTGAACGACCCCCCAAAACGTGTTCAGGGGGTCACATTAGGAACTTCTATGATGGTCCCGGGCTTAAGTCTCACCGTGCGGGTCATACTAATAGTTCACTTTCCATAGGAAATTCACTAATAAGTGCGAATAATGCAATGCGGCTTGAGAAAGGTGACGGGGAGAGTGGCAGCCCAGCAATACAGCAATACAGAAATGCACTGAAATATCCTGCAAAAGTTAGAAATATTAATATGTCTCAATTGTCTATATTCCATGAAAATCAGGTAACATTGTTGCAAATTTAGATTTATTATAAATATACTGATAATTATTTCAAGCCCGAGTTAAAAAGGATAATTGTTATATTATACTTGGTCGTTTTTGTTGTACTTGGAGCTCTATTTTAAATCAAAATTGACAATCGACAAACATTAAAAAAATAAATCATGAGAATTTCCCTAAACCAACATAAATAATCAAGACGTTACATTTATATTAATTTGTCCGTGTAGTTGGGTTTTCTCGTTATTTCTATTTATTTATTTCTGTAGGGTAAGGTTGTCTGTATAGATACAGGTCATGCATCTACTTCCCGTGTTATTAAACAGCTGTTAACTATTAGTCAGGTGTAATTTATTTATACCCGTCGACAGGTCAAAATGAAGTAATATTTGAATACATCATGTGTCCAATCTTGATCAGTTTTCTATCTGTGACATGGTATGAAATTTTGTTTAAAACCTTAATATCTCATAAATGGTAAAAGATACATTAACGAAACTTGGTACGAATTTTACGTAAGAAATTTACAAATTCCATTCAAATATAATTTCTGTGCGAAACTCTGTTTAAAAACGGCAGTGGTTAAAATTATCCAACGTTAAATATCTAGATAACTGACAGAAAACAAAAAGGTTAAGAAACCGAATATTTAAACTATTTTAAGCGATCAAGACTTAAAATGATATATTGACAGGTTTAACTACAGAATACGTATGTGCATTAAATTCATGAATTATGCGGTAGTTTCGAGGTTTTGTTATAAAGGTTGATAAGGTGTTATCCGACACTGCAGTTTAGAAAAAAATTGATAATAATAATTACTAAACAGCTCTGGAATCGGAACTTAGCCTTAGTGAGTTTCCTATGTGTTAAACAGATACTGTGCTGAACAGATACAACAGGTTTAAACTCGGCTAACTACAACGGGCGCTGTGCATTTTGCTGAACGGTCGTCTTTGCACCCGCACTGACGAGTGACACTGTGGTGCGGCTGCTTCCTCTGTCGCACACCCGTTGTGTGCATAGTCTCAAGGTTACGGGCGGAGAGAGGTCAGTCATTTCTAAAAAAAACTTGATGATTTCCCGATTAGATGGCAGATCGAATAATTACTTTATCTCAATTATATAGGGAGATAACTTTTTTGGCCCTGTATATTTTAATGAAACTTGGTACGTGGCTTCATGTAGTAGTGAGGCTTATGTACATGCAATTTAATTCGCTGAGTATGCAGGTTTGCTGCGATGGGGTATTATTATTATTATATTCCTGACAATGAATAAAAACTGTAGTGAATCGCTCTCCAATCACAATAAGGCGATTAAGGAAAATTAACAGAAACGAGAGTCTCAGAAAATTACCCTCTTATCAAGATCGGGGCCTGAAATGCATATGAGGGGGATATTGCATGCAAATGAGTTGTGTAGGTAATAAACCTACTACAGTATTAGAGTGTGATTAATAGGATAAAGTATTTATAATTGTTGTTAAGGCGTTTGTATTTTATTTCGCTAAGGCTCCTGAATACCTCAGAGAGGATAATGAGATCAGCCCGGATACCAGGTGCACTGTGGCCTCCTCCGCCTACGTTCCACCGGCTCTGGGATTAAAGCTTTATTTCTTCAAAACGTCACACAGTTTGAATAAATTGAATCACTTGTAGTTGTTCACTCTCAATAAAATCCTTAGAGACAATCTATATATTTATTTATATAATTGTAAATATATCGTTAGTAAATAATATTTATATAATTAATCCACCCATTGTTTGGATATAAAATCAATACGACCCAAAATTTACACTAACAGTTTGTCAGGCATGGTTTTTTTAAAAGCATTTAACAAAAATAATTATTTACATTTTTAAACTTAAGTAAGCCATTGTTAAAATAACTAATAACAACGCTTTTGGCACTTTCATTCTTACTTTAACTTTTTATTTTTACCTGAACGTTTCTATGCCACTTTGGACATCTTCATCGGTGGGAAGGTTATAAAACAAAAACAAAAATCAAACACAAACAATGAATCATACTTAGAACTATATGTAATCTAAGCACATCAGCTAATCATATGTAAATATATATGGTAATCCATCGGGAGTAGTTTAAATTATTGTCTTTAACAATTGGAAGTCTAGAATTTATATACGAGTAGAGTTTATATCCATCTTCCCAATTTATATTTTCCTCGTGTTTAGTTATTTCTATGGATTCTCTAATTTTCCTTTTAAAATAATCATCTTCTTTATGCAATAATTGTCGAACTCCATGCTGAAAGTGTTCATTTGGCCGTGTTGGTCATATTTCAAAAAAAAGGTTTCTTTTTCTTTTTAGCAAATTTCCCCTAAAGGGAAGAAGCTGTTACCGTATATTTGCTAAGCTTCGGGTGGTATGGTAAGACTTAAGCCCGAGACCATGATAACTTTTCGTCTTGATGCCCCAGATACCAAAAACACTATTCGTTCAAATTTTGTATATATGTGTCCGTAAGCCCGATAACTCTCGTTAAAAAGGTCCGATCTTGATGAAATTTGGTACAGACATGTAAAGTAGCATTTACTTGAACGAGCTCGAAATCAAGACAGATCGGACCATCCGAAGGGGTATTTTGGGGGGGTTTTGTACCCCAAAAACAGGTTTTTTGAGGTTTTCACATGTAACTTTTATTGAAACCAAATTTTGATTTGCACCATTGGATTCACCTAAAAAATTAGTGGTTTTATCATTGCTCTAGATCAATTGGTTACCGAGATATTGAAAGTGCTAAACACAGTACGTTGTCTAATGTTATTCTTATAGAGAAAAAGAACAATTGTATATCTCGCTTATTTATGAACATAAACTAACAAAATTTGGTATATGGCTTCATCTGGTTGTGGTTCATGGTTGTTTGCACACAAAAAAATTTTCGCCTATGGTTCCCGTAGCAGCAAACCTAGGTACTTGGTTCCCATGTTATTCTTATGGAAAATAATTAAAATGTTGTATATCGCTTATTTATGAATGTATATGGATGAAACTTGGTATGTGACTTCACTAAGATGAGTTCTATTGATATTTGCATAAAAACCCATTATTTTGTGTGCCTTGTTGCAGCAAACCTGCATACTCATCCCCAATGTTATTATTATGGAGAATAATTAATATTTTAAATATCGCTTGTTTGTGAATACATTTCCTATAAATCCTGTTAAGTGTTTTATTGTGTTATGTTATATATTCATTGGAAATTCGCTGAGTATGCAGGTTTGCTGCGACGGGGGTATTAATAAATTGAAATTAGATTATTTAGATAATACCCACAATATCCTTAAATATGATGTATTGTAGTTTACCATGAAATAACCCTCTCAAGATCAATTAAAATATTTAATTTAAAACTAACATTTGTTTCATAAAATGAACATATGGTTCAGCTTATACAATTTCAGTCTGCAAAAACAATCTTCTGTTTGGAATATTTGTTGTGTTGTTTGAGGGAACTGTCATTCTGTTTGTTTACATTCTTTCTTACCTGACTATCTATTGCCTTTCAATTTAAATGTATACCATTAATATTTTAAATTTAATATAAGGAATCTGGAATGAATAGTAATATTATAAAAAATATGCCCATTATTAAAAAAAAAGATTAAACTTAAAATATTATTGCATTTACATAATTTATAAAACAAATCATAAAAAAAATCCACTAAATTATATTGATTTATTCCGTGATATAAAGGAACGGTAAAAAGTTTAAAAAAGAACATTTTAGTATTTTGAATCATGATTTTATCATTAGTGGTTCTGTAGAAAAGTGAAGAAATCCTGCCGATGCAAAATGCAGTATGATGTCTATCAATGTTATTCTTATGGGAAATTAATCAATTTTTAGACCAAAGTCCGTTGAACATTTATATAAATTGAGTGCCACAATTAAAACTACTCGGCATTCATATAAAGCCTTTTAAGTAATTTTCAACAGCTTAGTAGGGAATAGAAGATTGAGACAACGTCCTGTATTTATCAAATACTAGTGGCTTGAAGGGGCCATTGTCCCTAACCTTGCTCCAATATTCTGCCTTATCTAATTGTTGTACTCTTTCATTCTGAGGAGGGAACACGTCAGTTCAAAAAACAAAGTAATCGCATTTTTTAATGTAAAGAAAGCAGACGTTTTTAACTCCTCATGCATTTCTTATGGGGGATGTTTTACGTTATTTCTCGTTTGCTGGTGACTTTTTTGAAATGCTGCTATTTTTCCCGAGTCCCTGGGATCGAGACCTTTAATTTGAGCTGTCTCCCTTCATCATGCAACTAGCCAAACTCCCACAATTTTGACTTAAAAATTTCGCTTACCGAATTATATATATAATGATGTATTTTTTAACTTTTCTCTAAAAACAGTCATCAACTAATGATGATTTTAAAAAATTGTAGTTTTTTAAGCTTTTTTAATAAAAAGGTTATATTTACATAAACTATTAAAATATATATGGATAAAATATTAATAATTAGATCAGTGTTATGGGTAATAATTCCTACAATTTGTATAAATTTTAATCAGTTTAATTACTTTTCTTGAATTTATGAGAAGGTAATCAAGATCAGCACGTACTGTCTAAATTTGGTCGAAATTTAATAGCTACTATACTGTTTATGAGGAATTTCATATATAGTATCATATATTTCTACATATAATTGATTAAAAATTCAATATGGCGGCGAAAGCTCACTTCGCCCAAAGTAGAAAACTTGGTATTTGAATGAGGATACCTCAGGTAAAACTATCCAGCAAAATATTTTTGCTCGCAATTTTTTTATTGTTATCAACTTTTTTATCCTAATTTCCCTGGCCTAAATATATACGTTTTGCAACTGCTCGGTATTTTGTAGACAACTTTTTTCAACACTGGTGTTTGACCTTTTATTTTGGGGAGTAAATCCCTTAGTTTGGAACGTACGGAAAATGTTATCTTTATTTCATGTTTGGCTAAAACTTTTGATAGTTTGTCTGCTGTACCTTGAATGTAAGGCAGGATCGCACGTTTGCAGTTATCTTGGTTGGCTTAATTTATTTTTACCGGTTTTAAGTTAAGTTTTCTCATAACATCTTCTACAACTTTTGTGTAATTTCTTCGTTTAAGAATTCAGGATTACTTAAAACCTTTGTACGATCTACCAAACAGTTGATTAACCCTTTTTTATTTTAGATAAGAATAAAAAGTGAAAGCAAGACTGAAACTGCCAAAAGTGTTATTATTAGTAATTATAAAAATGAATATTTAAATACGTGTGTGTTTAGTTAAAGCATTTTAATAAATAAATATTAATATAATCAATATATATATATATATATATATATATATATATATATATATACATGTGTTTATTTATGTGACCATGTTTACTTAAAATATAATCACATTCTTAATACAGTATCTAATTACTATTTAGTTAACAAATTCTTTGATTAAAACTAATTTCATAAACTACAATTACAAATTTTGTAGCCTTGTACAATTGTACATCCGTTGTTCATATTATAGTTAGTGTGGTGCCAAACAATGTTTACGGGCCGCTGTGAGTCCATGAAGCAATTCAAAGTTGGATCGTTACTGCTGACCTTAGTGGTGATAAATCACTATATTGATCCACATAGGTTATGCCGTATTATCCTTTGTTGAGGCTCGTTTCAAGAATGCATGACACAATTTGCAGCTGCCTTAGACTATTTATCTCAAGGATTGTCATCACTGTTTTTACTAATCAGTGATGGGTACGCAATAACCTTTTAAAAAATTAACTCACCATCACTAACAACAAATTTTAAATAAAGAATAATAACAATTGTATGAAAATTCCTTTATCATAAACAGTTGCTGCAACCCTTAAATGGAAAACAATACACTTATAACAATTATTTCGATAGCATTTATGATTTTCCAAAGAAGTGAGGGCCGGTAAGGATCCAAGGATAAAACCATAAATTCTATCATAGATCAAATCGTACACAACTTAACATTAAACAAGAAGCGTGCTGTTTGTTGAGCACACTGCTAAAAAAATTCGATGTCAATCGGAATTGGCAACCGGTCAAAGTTTTCACTACCATGCGAAATGTTAAAGCTTGTAACCCTCCCATTTCCTCCGACATATTTTTTTTAAATTTAGTGTTGTCTGCAATGTGCATTGTGAACTAATCGCTAAAATAATCATCAATATCATGATTTATGTAAATCCTCTTGTATTTGAAACTACCGCACTGAATGGAATTCTAAAAATAATTAAAAAAAACAAATAGGACACTTGGTTTTATAGGCCTTACTTAATAAGCAGAACAACATTTCACATACTCGATGTATTTAGCCATATTATTTCATGTTTGTAATGTGCTATGTGTTACTATGTGCATCGGTGGGGTCGGGTTGTTCAACTAACAACAGACAATTTAAAAACAAAAGACTTTCCCAAAAACAGTTCTTGCGTAACAGTTCTATTAATCGAATATTTGTAGATCGAATTTTGCATCCATTAAAAACTTTTTTTAATACAACTACCAACTGCAATTATTAAAAAGTGGTACAATATAAGGTTTACTTTTAGATGGTTCATAGAGAAGGATATATAAGAAAGAATAAAACAACGCTTCTAACTTAAGTTTTCTATTTAGATATTTTGAATTGCACACTTTTCAGAATAATGCATAACGACAAAGACATAGTACAAATTACATATGATCAGTGGAAATTTTTAAACGAATTTATTAGTTGAAAACAGGAGAGAAAACTATTTACCCCCTATATGTTTCAAGTCTTCTAAAACATATTTTCTATATGGGTTCAGATTAGAATATTTGCCTTTTCTTTTTTATTTATAAAAACTCTAAATTAGACTAAATGTAAAAAACAATCTTCATTCTTAATCAGGTACTCATCAAATGAACTGTTTTGCCTTATTTAAACTGCCCTTTTTGGTTTTTTGAAAAGCTTTGATGTCAAAATCGGACATTTGTAAGAGAAAGAGTTTGTACGTTACTCCCTTTTCTTGATGCCAGTTTGTCACTATTGCAGTGTGATTTACAGACTAAATTAAGAGTGTGTAAGACGCAAAAGAGTCTAGACTGCCACGGGCGTCTAGTTACCACGGTAAAATATTAGTCAAAAGAATAGATACCTCGTCCCTGAGTTGACGCGAGTGTTAGTAAAATTGTTATTTTGAACGAGTTTGTTATGACTTCAAATGGTGGTGATTTTCACGGCTTACAATTAACATTTTGTTCTCACAATAATAAAAGCAAATCAACTGGGATTATATAACCTTTTAAACCCATTTTTTCTTTACTTTGTCTATTTTGTTAGTAGTAATACCAATCATTATAATAGTTATTGTTTGAGAGATTATTGCGGACAATTTCCAAAACAAATTTGTTTTTACTAAATCAGTGATGGAAAATGTCCGCAATAATCTCTTAAACAACAAACTCACCATCACCAATAATGAATTTTAAATATTATCATAGTTCTTAGTTGAGATGTTTGATAAGTGAGAAGAATCTAATAGTTATTACCCGTAGTTTAATTGTAATTTTTAAGTTGCCCTTGTAGAATAATATTTTTGTCGCAAAACTAAATATTGTTATTAATATATAATATTTTTTAAACTTATTAGTAACTACAATATATCCTGAAGGTAATTTATTTAGCAATAAACATAAACAATAGTAGAACAAAAATATCTCGACTGTAGTTCCGAGTTCAAGAGAAGGCGTAGATAGGACTTCTTTACAGGTAGTTTTATTTTAGTATGGTTGATCTTTACAGCACCAACCAGATTTCAATTATAGCACATCAAACTGGTTATAGTTGCAAAAACAAACTTTCTTTTTCAAGGTTCCAAAACAGAGGGTCAAAATTAATCTACAAATTTGTAAACCAGAATACATCTCAAGTATTGATTACAACCCTATTCAACATAACATTATAAACGACGTAGGTTTATAGACGTTCAAGAGAGGTAAAGAAATGAAGCATAGAAGAGCAAAGTCGGGCGGTCGATACGAGTCGGTCTGCAGCGCAACGTACATGGACTCGACTGCAGCGGTCCCTTCCCCTACCCCCTCCACAACCAGCTACCCCCACCACCCTCCCTCGCCCGGCCGTCTCGTGGGGGAGGTAAACAAAGGGCTCTCTTTGATTATGATATTTAACAGGTACCTGTATCAGTCAAAACAAAGCACACTTAAAATCAAACTAATTGTATTTTTTTCACTTGTAAGGGGTAATGATGTGTTATTAATAAACGAAATCAAATAAATATATCTTAAAACCACATGTTAACGCTATGCGAATGCAACGCGAATTAATGATTTATATTATACCTTAGTTTAACGCTTTTTAAATAAAGCTGTCGTGTCTAAGTAAAATATGATCAAAGAGTACATAAGTTTAGAACTCCAAGTTTTAAATTCTGAATACAAAGACAATTTTGTATTTACCTAGTAGTTTGAATGAAATACCTACTCGCGAAGTTTACAACTTACTACTGTTCATCACGTAATTGGCATTGGGATTTATCGTGTATCTTTTCACTGAACTTACACAAAGACTATACAACATTAATACAATTGTTTTCATTTTTATCTACTTTAAACATCGAATATAAAAACTGCCCGATGTGAGTAGGGCATCAGGAGTAGTCATGAGGCATTTCTACAAATGCTACTTTCAGGATCTAGGACGCAGGATTACTGTACCGCATTGTAAGAAGAAAATAAAACCTAGCTGAAATAGTAAATTCTATAGAACAGAAATAGCAGCGTTAAATAATTATTATATAAATACAGTAACCGTAAATAATTTGCTAGTTTAAATAGCATTCATTTTTGGCGGACATTTCATCTAAAAATCTCCGAATTCCAGCGTAACCCAATTATCCCTCCTTGCTACCTATGTTGTCAACGAGTCTCAAAATCTCCGACGTCCGCACGCGCACCCACGATTAATTGGCTTACCGACATATAATCACATCAGAGGTAAAACGATTTCGCGTTAACTGACCCTACTTAGCTTAATTATAAAGACAATAAAGTAATTTGTTCTTTATTTTATATTTGTTTAACTGCATAAGCCTCATAAACCGTAGAATATATTAACATTTTAACCGTAGAGCTGGTTTTTATTGCTGCGTACACTCGTACGTCAATAGCGGCCTATTTCCACGCAAACCACCACAGTGAATTCCACTTTACTCCATTTACTAGACTAAATGCTGCTAAAGAACATAATGTGATTCAATAGATTTCTCATACAAAAAACTCTATTCATGCAAATCATTCACAAAATTATGTTAAAAGAATCTGCATTTTGTACATAATAGTGTCATATTTATGCAACAATTTATGTAACGATTTAGTTTGCAGATACATTATTTCCATTCAAAGTGTTCAAGTTGAGAGAAAATATGAACGACTCACATTAGCAAACTGTTAACCCTCGGCGCTAAAGTCTACGAGAGGGAATTTTAATCTTCTTTAGTGCTGAATTTATTCCCTTTATGATATTCCTAATAGCTTACAATTAATTGATTTAGACCATTTATGATTATGAACAACGATAACTTGTAAAATATAAATAAAAAAAACACAAATTAATTGTAATTGTTCCACCTAGTTTCTTTAAAGAACAAAGACAAGGTAGACTAAAATGGTTTTGTTTGTTTGTTTATACAAAAGTTAAGTGCATTAGTTAAGTATAAGTAATTTAGTGTAGATTAAGATGGCATACACAATTATAAATTATGATTTATTTGATTAATAAACTTCAGGTTTTAGTTTAAATTATTTACTACTAAAATCAAACAAAAATAATCATCAAATATAATTATGATCATGAGGTAATTATTGAACCTCATTGTTTTGGTCCTCTTATGATTTTTATATTCGTTTAATGTAATGACAAACTGCCCTAAATTATTCAAGAGGCCAAAACAATAATCATTATACAGGGTGTTCAAAAAAGGTACGTAATTTACGTAGTGATTCATTGGGTCAAAATAAGCAAAAAAGTTTATATAAACATATGTCCTATCTCCTTTCGTTTAGCGTCTGTCTGTCTGTATGTGTATTTTACAAAAACAGTCATAACTCCTTAACGGTTTGAGCTACAGCGTTGAGATTTTGCACAAATGTTTATACTAAAACATATAGTATAAATGTTTTCTTTGTTCCGCTTTCTTTTTGCAGAATGTGGATAAAACCTCTTTAACCTTTTCAAAATGGCGGCTATTTTAAATATTTGACGCCAAATCTCACGAAAACCGTTAATTTTACCAAAAAATTGCATGATACATAAAATGTAGTAAATTTTATGGAGATTTCAACGATGTCTTTAGTAAGCTTAGTTTGGACAAAGAATAACTGAGAAATTAATTTCTTTCTTGCTATACCTACAGTTTTCTCCATTTAAATAATGTTAAAACTATCACAAATATCATTAATAAAATTAATTTATCCGTTATTCTTTGTCCAAACTAAACTTAATAAGGTATCGTTGAAATTTTCATAAAATTTACTAAATTTTATGTATCTTGCAATTTTTTTGTAAAATCAATGGTTTTCGTGAAATTTGGCATCAAATATTTAAAATAGCCGCCATTTTGAAACGGTTAAAGAATTGTTATTCACATTTTGCACAAAGACAGCGGCCAATAAGATGAACATTTGTGCAAAATCTCAACGCTGTAGCTCAAACCGTTAAGGAGTTATGACTTTTTTTGTAAAAAACACATACAGACAGACAGACGCTAAACGAAAGGAGATAGGACATATGTTTATATAAATTTGTTGCTTATTTTTACCCAAGGAATCACTACGTAAATTATGTTCCTACCTTTTTTGAACACCCTGTATAACTTAAAAACATTTATTTCATATAAGTGATATTTTTCTTATAACTTTTTTTGGGATATCAAATTACAGCTTAATAGGTTTAATTGCTTGGTTACTGTTTAAATAAAATAATCATTTTGAATTAGTGTTATGAACTCCAATGAACTCCATAACATGACATTTATACATTTACATAAATTTCCCAAACCTTGTAATTGCTTTTGTCAGAGATCATTTGCCTTGATATAAAAATATTTCTATAGAAAGGGTATATTTTGTTATCTATACTATTTCTATAAAGTTTTCTATTTCTATACTATAAAGTTGCCACCTTAAATTTATTAGGATTAAGAGATGTTCAATGGCTGTAATTTTGAAAATATAAATTGTATACGTTTTTACTTATAATCTAAAATGTAAATTACCATACCAACAAACACAGAAAGTTATTTGTATATGTCTACCCCAAAAAAAGTTGACACGCACATACTGTGCTTTTACATTGGGTTTGAAAGTTGTATTAAATATACTTACAGACCGGGTGGACTGTATGTTGTAAAAGGATATTTTTGTAATTAATACGGAAATAACCTGGTGAAGTTTAGGTTCAGTTTTGGTCAGTAATTGTTGAACAACACCTTAAATACAATGCTTTTTTAATATTTTTCATAAAATCCTAGTTTTATTATAAAGGGATAACAAGTTAATATAACTTCACTAAACTGGACAAATAATAAATTGACGTCGTTTAGAACTTTATTTTTGAGGCCAATTAAATCGTTTCGCTTAACGGAACCAGAAGAGAGCAGTGAGTGTAAAACCGTGGTAAATTAGGGAAATATTTGTAAGCACTTTAATAATTAATCCGTCTACAAATTTATAATACCCCGTCTAAATAAATAACATTAGGGCTAAGTAAGCTGGGTTGCTACTATAGAGGTAACAACAACTTCCTTTTATGAAATATCAATACTCTTCAATCAGATGAAGTAACGTACCAAGTTTCATTGGCATAGTTCAGTAAAAAATGTTATAAAATCTTACTTATTTCCTTTAGGGTTAACAATTGGCAACGCTCTGTGTTTGGCACTTGCATTATCTCAGTTACCAATAGACGTAGAGCAATAATTCTAGATGCGGAATCGTTTGGGGCTTACCTGCAAAACCTCCCCCCAAACCACCCTTTGGATGATTATAACTTTCCTGTGAATTTTTCCAGCTTTGCTTGGATTGTGTCCATAATTTTGTTATGTTCTAAGTATTTTTCACATAAAGACGGGATCAGATTCCAGATCTCGAAACCTTTGTTTTACTAATCAGTGGTGGAAAATGTCCAACTTAATAATTATTTTAAATAATACTAAAATACCATTATTTTTTCATCAAAAATAAATTTTGAAATTGAGTATTATTAATACAAAATGTTGCATATTGTATGAACCGCCAACAAATTTAAAAACTGTAACGTTATCATTTGTTTGCAGCTTTTTCATTACTAATTACTTTTTTATCAATTACTCTTCAGTAAATATCCTTTACTATTTATATGCGTGTTTAAAATTATATAATTAAATTTTAAACGCAACCTTTTTTACGGTTGTGTTAGTGGTAAATTAGCGAGAAATCGAGTAATCAGTAGAGTTTAACATTGAGCCAATAAATAATCTCCTTTCATGGAAGGATTGAAACAGCGAAATGAAAATAGTGGATAATCGTATAAATATTTAGCTCGAGAGGTTATTTAGCGGCTTGTTATTTTTCAATAAATAATCTCTCCTAAATTGATATTGCATTCATATTTTAACAATCGTGGAATATATAATCTGTGCAGTTTTTAATTTATGCATGTTTGTTTTCGTTGCATATTTGACTAGTTTGTACTCTCTATCCAGTGGTTTAAAAATAGTCTGCACCTAAATATTCATAATTCTTTTCATTGTTCAAAATTAAACAATACTATCACTTAATTGCAATTTCAAAAACTTTTTTAACGTGTGCATTGTAAAAATACCCCCATAGCAGCAAAACTGCGTACTCAGTGAATTTCCTTTGAATACAGTGAATCTTAATAATACACTTACCAGGATTCATAAGAAATATAGTCACAAATAAGCGATAATTAAAATAATAAATATTCTCCTTAAGAATAACATTGGGGATGAGTACGCAGGTTTGCTGCAACAAGGAAAGCAAAATATTGGGTTTTTATGAAAATATAAATATAACTCAACTAAGTGAAGTCAAATACCAAGTTTCATCCATATACATTCATAAATAAGCGATATATAAGATTTTAATTATTTTCCATAAGGATAACATGGGGGCTGGGTACCCAAATTTTCTACTACGAGATTCATCGGAAACTTATTGGTTTTTATGCAAATATCAATGGAACTCAACTATGTGAAGCCATATTTCAAGTTTATTAATTTATGATCATACTTAAGGGAGATATGATATTTTACTTTTACTCCATAAGAATAACATGGGGACTGAGTATGCAGGTTTGCTGCTACGATAATCATCGGTAAAAATTTGTTTTTTCATACTAATTACAATAGTCCACAATCAGATGAAGCTATATACCAAGTTTCGTAAGTGTATGTTCATAAATAAGCGAGATATACAAATTGTTTTTCTCCATAAGAATAACATTAGGCAACGTACTGTGTTTAGCACTTCCAATATCTCGGGAACCAATTGACGTAGGTCAATGAGAAAAAACACCAAATTGTTTGTTTTTTTCAGGTGAATCCAATGGTGTAAAATTTTATTAAAATTTGATTTCAATAAAAATTACATGCGAAAAACCCAAAAAAAACAACGTTTTTTGGGGTACAAAACCCACCCAAAATACCCCTTCGGATGGTCCGATCCGTCTGGATTTCAAACTCGTTCAAATAAATGCTACTTTACACGTCTGTACCAAATTTTATTAAGATCGGACCTTTTTTACGAGAGTTATCATGCTTACGGTCTCATAAGTATATAAACATATATATATATATATATTCAAAATTTGAACGAATGGTGTTTTTGGCATCTGGGGTCTCAAAACGAAAAGTTATAAAGGTCTTATCAAAAAAGAAAGAAAAGAAAAGAAAGAAGGTCTTATAAAGTTATTGGTTTAAGTCTTATCATGCCACCAACGGTAATAGCTTCTTCCCTATAGGGGAAATTCGCTAAAAAAACTATATCCTCATTACTTGAATTCTTTCAGTAGTGTGATTAATATTTTTTTAATCACACTGGTAGGAACAGATATCACTCTTGTAGTGTAAATGTAATTTTTAGACCCGTTCCTTAATGTTCTTGAAGTAAAAAATTGCTGTGTTGAGAACGTGTTGATCATATCGAAGTCAGCTGAAATAAGGTTTTGTAGCCCCAAATAAAAAAATAAACTTGTTCGGTTTTAAAATGTTTTTAATTTATTCTCCCTGCATTTTGTAAGAACCACAAGATCAAGGGCACAAGCAACTTATACTGATGTGATTATGCGTTCATTTTGACACGTCCTACTAAACTAGTAATAATGTAGCAACTTATATCTTTGATTTGAGATGTATTCCTAGATTTAAAAGTAATTGGATATTTAATTCACTTTAAGGGAATGAGTTAGATGTTTAAACATAATTATTCTACAATCCTAATTTATATAAACTATTCTTTGTCAAAAGTGCATGCTTCATGTATGTATGTACTTATTAGTTTACTGGGTTATTTGTGGTAATGTCTCAGGTCTAAAGTCGTCTATAATTATTAATACCTTACGAATTTTACTTGCTCGAATTCCAAGATATAATTAGGATGCTAGTTAGCACGTTTATACGCTTAATACATTATTTTTGGCATAACTCTAAAAAAAATCAGACATAAATCATACTAATGTTGGTTGCGGGTTATCTGTTATGCCGCATTGTCTTTTGAATATTTGGTAGTAACCACGTGATACAGCTACGAGCTGTAAGTTTGACCAACTTTCCCAGTAATTACGATATTAACAGAAAACCCAAAGCTCATAAGAAGTATTGCCCATCACGATGTTTTAGGCTAAAGATTTTTTTTAATAGGACATTCATAGAGTAGCTTTGTTTAAAGCTCCAAAGAAATACACAGAACAGTTCGATATTTCACAAAGATGATTCATATTTCCTTGTTTATTGGCACGATTCAGTAGATCAAGTGGCGATTAAACTCTGACGCCGGTAACAAAAGCTGACGTCACCAATTGATCGCTGTGTTCATCCTTTGTCATTGCTAATGGGATCATGTCCGTGCGGTACTATTCACTATACCCCTCATACAGATTACGACGCGTTAAAAAAAATAATAAAAAAATGCTGATTAACTTCAGTAAGATATAATAGTGAAAATGAATTGTGTTATATTAATTCCTAATATAGTTAAACTTATTCCTAATTTTCCTATAAAGACCTCCAACATTGTCATCAAATTCAAAATCGTCCAGAGAAGCCGAGCGAGCAACTCCCCGGATTTTATCACACATTTCAGCCCTAGCTCCATCTACATGGCTAATGAGAGTGGAGAGCGATATCACTGGTTAGTTATAGTTTTTATTTACGGAATTACGGAATACGTTATTGTAATATCCACCTGGTCTTTTCCGGTTTGAATTATTTTTCATAAAGAAAGTAATTGTTGAACGGTAGTTTGTGCTGCATTCTGTGAACGATGCAGATTACGAACTGACGTTAATCACTCCTTTGATGCTATAAAACCGCGCACGAAACAAAATGTACTGTAATTCATGTACTTTTGTATATTCTAAAGGGCACATCTCTTTGAACTACAAATAGTTCTAAAATGTATAACTGATTTAATAACATTCTACATTCTGTGTCTATTCTATTCGGGAATAAGATTAATGTCTTGGTACATACAATTGTGATTCCGTAAAAACATCTTTTCGGAATGTTACTCTCTAGCAAAACTGTGATTTTATGCGATATTTATAAAGTGCAAATATATTCCATCATTAAAACCCCAGGGAACCCCATTTCTAGTGGTTTAAAATAGCTTATTAAACTCCCTATCATGTATTTTTAGTTACTAATAAGATCTTGGTTCTCAAGTTTAATGGATAGGCGATATTGAAAGCTAAATTACTTCAGCTGCACGTCAAACAGTAAAAATACCAATACCTTATAATTTAACTCAGACGAGCAAAACACGTTCTGAACATTAATTAGGATCTGAGCTTGACGTAAATAATTAATATTGATGTTATTCTTTATCTTAAATTACTAAAAATAATATTAAGATTAATGAATTATAATTCGGCCGTGTTTTGTTGATAGTTCACACTAGTTTGACTTTTATTATTACATTTTTTCCCCAAACATATAGAAATATCACTGTTCTGGCCTTGTTTGTGGTGGCCTTGTTCTGTATTACTGTATCTAGCTTAGTTTTGCTACGGGACGTTGAGTTTTCTGAAACACAAGCACCACAAAAACTTATAATTTGGTTTTGAGGAACTATAAGATGAATTTGTCAATAAATAGAAAGTCACTAGTGATACTTAATTGTTTTGTTTCTGCTAACTTCACAATATTATATGGTACAAGCCTCTCTTGTATAAAATAGCTTAATTTTGTTATATTACAATTAAATTGTTGTTGTGCTTAATTAATATGGGTTCTTGGCGAGTTGTTAACAGATTAATAACTAATACAAAACCAAAACAAGATAACATTAGAGGGGCTTTAGCTCTGGCCCAAGACCGCCGCTGCCCGCACGCAACCGCCAGCCAATGGAACGGCCATTCACCACGCAATCGTCGTCGGGGGCTGAAATATACTTATCATTTAATACAGCTCAAATGTTAAAAGTCAGTGGGCTTGCTTCCGATAGTAATCGTAGTAGTTTGTTAACGTTGGTTAAAAATAACATTACCTTGGTTAAAAAAACTACGTGAAACTTCAGTAAGTTTTGCCCAGTTATAATTATAAGAAAATTCGAAAACAACTGCTGCATAAACCTTTACTGACAAATTTTTAGTAATTAAATACTTGACTTTCAAGGTCCTCGCTCTCTCTTTCTCTCTATATATGCATATGTTTATGTTAAAAAACTAATTTATTTGTTAATATATAAGGTAAGGAATAAGTTCCTATAAAATAATATTGAGAGTTGCCTTTCTAAAAGTGTTTTTATTTACAATATGATTTAAGATCTGTTACTTCTGTTGTATTGTGATTTGTTAACTTATATCGACAGCTATTAGATATTTAATTTAACTGGCTGTAGTTGTTCCATAAGATTAACATTAGAACTTTGAAAGCTTTCAGCAGACCTATAGGTAGATATTTTTCAAACAACCAAAATACACATTCAGAGGGTATGAGCATTAGGTTGATATCACAATAGTATAAAATATAATCAGAGGATGAAAAAATCATGAACAAAAGTAACGAAATTACTTTAACATTATAGATATTACAGTATCTAGAGAGAGTTAGGTACTGCTAATTTGGAATATTGCTAGAAATATGTAAATAACATCATAGTCTAATTGCAATCGTATTGAACTTCAAATCGACTAATGGACGACGCCAAATGTCTACTTTATCGAGATAAGACGAAGAATTTTCAACTCTTTGATTTTTCCCCTGGATAATTCTACCGAAACATGTTCGAAAGTGTTCTAAAGATGATTAAAATCCTCTCTCCAAGGAGAGTGTTAAAAGGTTTTTTAAATTGGACTTTTACACATGCTACCACAAACAAAATTGTACTTATAAATCCTTACAACAAATAAAGCTAGTAAACATCTATGTCTGAAAAAAGTAAATATTCTGAATTAGGGCTATTCGTTTCATCAGAATCAATCAAGATTTGTGTGGGTGTATATTTCACATATAACGGATTTATGGTTGAAGCGATGTATTGATTATGGAATCAAAATAATATTTTAAAATGAGGATGTCATGTTACCAGAGGTTTTTCATCTCCTTGTGAAAGTAAAGTCTAAGAATTGTTATCCGAAATCTATAGTGGCACCAGCCTACAATAGACTTTATAAAAACAATATTTAATTGTGATACTTTTTCGGTAGAAAATCGCGATATTCATATGCTAAGCTGACAGCCGCAGCGCTATGATAACCTTTTACACTATCGAAGAATGGAACAGGGCAACGAGTGAGGACTGTGCCAGGTAACACAGGACAACGAGTGAGGACTGTTCCCGGTAACACAGGACAACGAGTGAGGACTGTGCCAGGTAACACAGGACAACGAGGGAGGACTGTGCCAGGTAACACAGGACAACGAGTGAGGACAGTGCCAGGTAACACAGGACAACGAGTGAGGACTGTGCCAGGTAACACAGGACAACGAGTGAGGACAGTGCGAGGTAACACAGGACAACGAGTGAGGACTGTGCCAGGTAACACAGGACAACGAGGGAGGACTGTGCCAGGTAACACAGGACAACGAGTGAGGACTGTGCCAGGTAACACAGGACAACGAGGGAGGACTGTGCCAGGTAACACAGGACAACGAGTGAGGACTGTGCCAGGTAACACAGGACTACGAGGGAGGACTGTGCCAGGTAACACAGGACAACGAGTGAGGACTGTGCCAGGTAACACAGGACAACGAGGGAGGACTGTGCCAGGTAACACAGGACAACGAGTGAGGACTGTGCCAGGTAACACAAGATAACGAGTGAGGACTGTGCCAGGTAACACAGGACGAGGGAGGACTGTGCCAGGTAACACAGGACAACGAGGGAGGACTGTGCCAGGTAACACAGGACTACGAGGGAGGACTGTGCCAGGTAACACAGGACAACGAGTGAGGACTGTGCCAGGTAACACAGGACAACGGGGGAGGACTGTGCCAGGTAACACAGGACAACGAGTGAGGACAGTGCCAGGTAACACAGGACAACGAGTGAGGACAGTGCCAGGTAACACAGGATAACGAGTGAGGACTGTGTCAGGTAACACAGGACAACGAGGGAGGACTGTGCCAGGTAACACAGGACAACGAGTGAGGACTGAGCCAGGTAACACAGGACAACGAGTGAGGACTGTGCCAGGTAACACAGGATAACGAGGGAAGACTGTGCCAGGTAACACAGGACAACGAGTGAGGAACTGTGCCAGGTAACTGCCAGATATCCGTAGCAAAGGAGATTAGTATGATTTGCTTCTGTTCTTTCGTTTTGAAACTAGATAGAAACAATATATTTTGAGAAAAAATCAAATAAATAGACATATTTTCTTTAGTAACAAAGTTCCCGTATCGTTCAATTTTGGTACAGACAAACGTGTCTGTTAGCTAATAGAATCAATTTCCTAAAGAAAGTAATTTTTAACCATCAATAGGGTGGTTTTGAGGGGACTAATCCCAGATTTTGCGGTTAATTTCTTACATACTAATTTTCTGAAAGGCAATAGTTGTACAGCATGGAAATCAGTTTAAGAAATGAATAACTCGTTAGTAATAATTATTACTCTACGTTAATTTAGTGTATGTAAACTTCTATGAAAACTCGTTATGTGTGCTGATTTTCCGTGACTGGTTTACAGGTATTATATAATATTGTTTGTAACGCCAATAAATATATTTTTGTTGTTGTTAAAACGTAAGGATTTTATATATGCATTCTTAAAAACTATTAATAATCATATGATATAAACTGTCTTAAAAATTACATCTTCCGCGTTGTCATTCATAATTTAAACTCAAATATATATATTATATATGCTATACACTGTATCTTATATAAACTATATAATTGTATTTTGATAATTACAAAACTAGCCAGAAATGTATACAATTGTTAATATACCTTGTGATGTATTGGGAAAATTAAATCCTATAGAAAACTGCTTTGGAGGGACTTAATTTACTGCCTTATTTTTTTAAAGGAAAAATGATAAAGGGACTACAGAGTCGAGAGAGAAGGAAGAGGGATTAACTGCCTTGATTGCTTCTGAAGAGCGAAGCTTTGGTTGGGACAGCGGAAATTGATACGAACCGCCCTTTGTTGTGTCAGCTGTTTCATCCTCAGACGTTGTAAGTTTTAACCACGCTTAATTCAAACAGCATAGTTTTAGAAAACCTTGTCCAGTGCTATATAGGCAACATTTTCTTATCTAAAATGTATACACTGACAGTAGTGGTTCAGTGTATCGCCCGTAAGCTGTGTGTGTAATATAATAAATACACCTTTATGTTAAGTAAGTTTCAACTAAACCGCGGTATTTACAACGATAGTAGTATTTATATGGCATTGTAAAATCATCTTTTTATTTTGTGATGACGTCTTAGTCACGCACATGTTTAAAGTTACTTTGATGCAAACCCCTACAGTTATATTTTATCTGCCACGAGGATTAATAGTGCGATAATTGATCACTTTAAAGAGTAAATAGCTAGAGAAACATATCTTATTGGGCCTGATGAAGATCGGTATACCCGTCGAAATTGAGGTCTCTTAGCGACTTCTTTATATATTCTCCGCCGTATTTGTGACTTCAACAAAAGAGGAAATTATTCGTTAAAGTGTTGTAATACGTATTTCAAAACACCTCGTGAATGTTGTAGAAAGGGACAAGAAAAGTTTGAAAACAAATTAGATTAGTACAAATTATATTTACGTTTTGCTCATTATAATAGTCTAGGCAGGGTTTAATTACCTGGTGAAGAAGGTCTGCCTCTTTAGATCCTAAAGCATTCAGTTTTGTATGTGAAAAGTTTTATCAAAGGTGCAGTCAATAAGCTAATCACAATTTGTAAACGATAAGCCACCTATTCCATGATGAAATATTACAGTCTTCTTGAATTTTGTTAACCATGCAATTTTGTCATCTGCGAGATTTTTGGCTGCAGTATGTGAGATTATTAATGAAAGTCGGAGTTTATCTTGGTATTCCATCAAAATATTACACACCTTCAGGCATTCTGAAACCAATTACAGCCGATGGTGGAGAGGATGTACGAGGATACGTTATTGAGTGTTTTGATTGCAGCCAAGGGGTGGACGCGACATTGATGCGGCATCCGCCTACCCTTCACCTAAGCAGAAACATCCCATCGGGCACATCTTATAAAACAGTAATATTTATATATATATATTTTTTTCAACTTAAATATCTTATAATAATTTAAACACATAATCGTTACTTGATGAATAATCGTTACCTGTTATCGGTTTTGACAAGGAATATCAGATTGTACCCTAACCTTGTTCGCTGCAGTCATAGTATTACCAGCCACAAAGCCGGTGAAATGGGGGTTGCTCACCTCGATAATTGATATTTAAAATTTAAAAATTTTATTTAAAAAAATAAAGATCCTTGGTATTAATTAGCTTTTTCTAAATAAATTACAGGACTTGATAATTAAATTTAGTTTGACCATTCGTCCTATCTGTTCCCTGCAGGCAAACCCACTCTAGCTAGCCTTTCTACGGTTGAAGGGTGGATTCCTTTGTCTCGTTACCTTTCTCATGATTGTGTAAAGTCATTGTAAAGATTTGGAATTAATACTTTTATTGTTTAGTACCATCTTAAAAGGGAAGGTAGCATAATCTTATTTTTAAATTCTATCAGATTTGATCGCATTAGGTTATAAAGTACTCTTTAGTAATGTGAAAACAAGATTTAAAGTACCTTTTAACCAACCACATAAAATTTTGAATTTCTTTTTGCAACTCATGTACAATTAGTAGAAATAAAGAATAGTTACTAATTGTCCTTCATTGTATAACAAATTACATTTGCTGTTTTAAAAAAAAAATACTTACTGAATTAAAAACGCATATAGGGAAGTACCTTGCAGTTTTAACTTTATTTTAATTTCCATGATATGCCTAACCGTAATATTGGATTTACTTATTAGCTGTTTAACAAAAGCACATGCTTATGGAGATAAACGGAATTAGAAAAGAAAAACACTTAAATCTTTACAAACAAATTTGTCTTGCAATTTCGTTAAAGACAATTTTTTAAAGAAAATATACAAATACCGTATATATATATATATATATAATTTAAATAAAATAATTTGTATTTTCCTGTTAAACCATCTCTATTAATGATTAGACAAAATCAGCTGACAAAATTAGCATCATTGTGATACAAAGAATAACGTAGCCTATTTTGCAACGTTATAGGTTTAATTAACTCCAATTTTTATGCAAAACGGGCTAATTTTTTAGACGTTATTTATATAAAAATATTTATCGAAGTCCTTTGATATGAAAGTGTAAACTTAAAATAAATTTAACTTGGGTTTCCTGAAAATTCCTAAAAATATACCTAACCACATTAAATTTTTTATAAATAATATGAAAAGACTCTGGCTCAAAACATGACTTAAAATAAATGAATCCAAGCTACACATCTGCATTCAATGAATCTTACTTCACGATGATATTCTGATTTCCTTGAGTCGCGTGTTAGGACGATGTTAATGTTTGCAAGCCTCTCGCGTGCAAGCAAGGATCGCGTTGCTGCCAAGTAATCGTCTTATTCATCTCGGGTCTATTTTAGAAAAATCACAACAATCACTGTCAAAGAATTGAATAAATATATTAAAAGAGTTTTGCATTAGCGATAAAATTAAATTTGCTTTGTTCTTTTGTAAATTTTTTAAGGACTTTTTTGTAGGGAAGTATTATTGTTTTAATTTTTTTAAACCATTATACAATTAATATTTTTTAAACGTTGATATATTTATATAACATTTGATTGATTATTAAATAAATAATTTTTGAGGCACTAACAGATTTAAAATGTATTTACTTTTCACAAGTTACCCAACTGATATCTAGGAAATTGGGATATCGATAAACACTACAGCTTCAGTTTTTAAAATTTGAAAACATGTTAACACAAAAGTCTTTCCATAGCAATATTAGATGTTAAAATTTGGATTGCCTGGGCATTTGTTGCACTTACTTACATATTATTTTAAGAATAAATACACATTACATATTTATTGTTACACTGATTGAATAACAAAAAACTAAATATAAAACACTGGAAACAAGTAATTGAGTAGGGATGATAGTTTTTCTTTTTAAACACCGAGACAATAAACAAACCTCGAGACACTAGAAAAATAATTGATATCACAATATTAACTATAAGCTACGTTACAAAGGCCTGGCTTTAAGAGGTTCTTCTCTAGGTTATTGAATTTAGCGGTGATGAAGGGTGGGAAGGGAGTGGTGGGAGGGAAGGGAGGGTCAGTATTGTATCGCGTGATTGTCGAGAAGACCCTGTGAGCGGAAATTAATACTGAAATTACCAGGATTTACTCTACTTAATAAAGCAGTGACCACTGCTTGGAAATAGGTGTCGTGTTTGGTAGTAAATACTCCTGGAATATTGATCAAAGTGTAATAGGTTGGTAATTAAACATTGAATAGAAAATATTTAGTGCTCATTTCCCTCCTAGTACTGTACTCCTAGTACTCCTAGTTGAACTGTGACATATCAATGTAACTGGACTCGAGAATGGCTGTAAGATTGACAGTATAGTTCTGTTAATGAAATTCAACACAACATTTTTAGGACTACGGCCTTAAACTAGTAGCCAATATATTCGAATAACTGTCAAGAATTATTTAACTGATACATTTAAGTTGGAAAAACGCAGAAACATTCAAGCAGAAATTAATCCGTAAGGAAGGAAACTAAGAAAATGATTGGAATTAGAATAGAGTTGAAATAAGATCTTCAATATTTAAGATATAATCCTGCCAAGGTTAGAGTTGCATCAATGAACAGGGAGCGACAAACGTATTTGACAGTTATTAATGAAAAAAATCGACATTTCTAAACAGGTTTAAATTTATGTTATATTACAAAGTATCAGTTATTTCAGTTAATGAAAACCATACAAAACAAAGAAACAACGAAAATATCCTTTACGAGGATTATTTGTTAAACATTTGTTAAACTTTTCATCGTTCAAATGGTGTCCATCTCTCACCATGCATTCTTCAGTCGTGCTTTGGAGCTGTCAAATATTTACTCCAACCTTTTTATATGATATAGCAGAATCATTTAGCATTGAAACTCTTACGGTTCTTCTAGAGTTTGGGGTTTGGTTATGTAGACTCTTGGTTTACGATAACCCCATAGGTTGTTTCGTGAGGTTCCAGTGAGCGGGAAGTCCCTGGCCCACTGTGGCTGTAAAGCACCATAGGTTTGTTTCGTGAGGTTCCAGTGAGCGGGAAGTCCCTGGCCCACTGTGGCTGTAAAGCCCCATAGGTTTGTTTCGTGAGGTTCCAGTGAGCGGGAAGTCCCTGTCCCACTGTGGCTGTAAAGCCCCATTGGTTGTTTCGTGAGGTTCCAGTGAGCGGGAAAGTCCCTGGCCCACTGTGGCTGTAAAGCCCCATAGGTTGTTTCGTGAGGTTCCAGTGAGCGGGAAAGTCCCTGGCCCACTGTGGCTGTAAAGCCCCATAGGTTGTTTCGTGAGGTTCCAGTGAGCGGGAAGTTCCTGTCCCACTGTGGCTGTAAAGCCCCATAGGAAAAACATGCACACGCATAGGTCTAGGCAATGTGGGGGCCAAGCAACTCCACGCAAGATGGCACAGTCTCTTTTATCTTTTGATTTGTCCATCACAATGTTAGCTGTGTGGGCAGTTCATAGATCTAATTGAAACCAAATATTGTTTGAGCAAGATGTATTTTATAAAGTCCGGGATTCGGCGATCACGACACAATTCACCGTTGTCAGGTAATACTCTTTATTCACTGTATCAGTACGCCACTATTCTCACAATGTGGTCAGATGACACTATTTTGATTATTTCAAAACTCCCTGTAACTTTGGACCGCCTTTGGCTTACTTTACAAGGTTGGACCTGTTAACCTGAGTTTTGTGTTATGGGATTAAATGCGTTTCCTTTGACACGCATTGAAGTGCTGATGTAACAACGCAAAACTCATCACGTTTAAAACACGTGTCGAAAACTAACACACGGTGCACACTCCTCAGCTCTTTGGCTATTGAAATGGCGTGAAGTAGGCTTAAGATTATTTTTATTTGACACCTCGTTGGACGTCTTTAACGATAGAATTGCTATCTAAATTATGATCGAAGTTATTATTTGTAATGCTCTGCAACGATATAATAAACTCCACATTAGTCATAGGTCTACGTTATGGCTCATAGAAACGTAGCAATTTATAAAACGGTTTTTCTGTTAGAGAAGCATTATAGAGCTTTTGGCAGTATAATAAGTCGTAGCTTAAACTTTTCAATGACTTTGAAACTTTAAAATTTGATAATATTAAATATAGTTGTCGTAATAATGAATGCATCACAGTCATTTATTTATGAAAAATTAGAACGCTAACTTATTTGATTAACATTGTTTGAATATTAGTTAGCCGATTGACAACTGCCATTGTTGTTAGTACAACTTTGATGTGCCGTCAGAGTCAGAATTGCTTGTTACCTGCTTCTAGTAGTTAGCAATTCAAAGCTCTGTATTAATATGCATCGTCAATGGACACCTGTAGGTCGATTTTAGAGAATGACACAACCATTACTAAGCAAGGATATAGTTGAAAATACTTTTTAAATTAGATTTATCATCAAATTATCAAGTAATCCACAGTCAAAGACAACCAGGTAACTAGTTTTATTTACAAGATAGAGGTTTTTGTAAAAGAAACCTGGATCAACATAGTTTTGAGCTCATTACTGTTTAACCACATTCTGCAAGCAAAATGTTAAATCCGTAGAAACATTACTATACGTAACTAATTTAAGTTGATATTATTAATATTTTAACAAATTTGTCCAAAAAAGTGTATCAAAGCAGGTACACTTTTACAGGTGTTAACATTCACTAGCCCCCCCCCCATCCGAAGTGGCGTATAATCTTGACTCATTGGTTAAATAACATAACAAATATGTTGAAACCAAAATGTCTAGGAGAAATAAAGTTAGTACACAAAATAATCAAAAATTATATGTTTTCTTTCGTATTGTATAGTTTTACCTTGCTATATTTGAGTCAGTAGCTCTGGAGGGGGAGCTTAAAGGACTAGTCCAATGCACTACGACGGAGAGAGGACAAACATCCCCACCGCTGCGGGACGAATAGGACGGCCCAATTCTACTTGTTTAGTGTGATAATGGGTGCGGCAAAAATATATTACGGTATATGAGGAGGTGAGTGAAAATGATCCTATTGACTAACATTAAAATCAGCAGGGTAACGTGTGTGCATATTTTTCTTAATTATATGTTTGCTATGTTTAACGTCACTATTGTGTAATTCTTAGAATTCATTGAATATTTTCTACCCACCGAGTGCTCTACAAACCTCTCTTAACAACGTAACAGAAAACTATTGGGTAATATTGAATACTGGCCTTCAACCATTGGTTTTAGAGTTAATGTTTTACAGGTTTTGTCTATATGTAAATCTAAGAAAGTGCTTAACAAAGTTCCATTGTAAATTCATGGATACACAGGTTTCTGAGAAGGGGGATTTTTAAAAATTGATTTAGAAAACGGTTTTAATATTTCATAATAAATTGCAAACTGAACTAAACTTCGGCGCACAAAACTACAATAATTTAAGATATAAAAAGAGTTTTGGGGCAATAGAAAGTACAAAGGCCGAGCTATTTTTAGAATGAGTTTTCGAGTTATTAAACGACCCATATGTCGGTGAATTTAATTTTAAAACGCTGAACTAATATAGTTGATCTCTTGCATGGTTGGATAAAGAAGTTTTGTCAGGTAGAAGACAACAATATATTAGTAAACATTTACGAAAATAATTATTTTTACTCGGTGTCCTAGTCATAAAACAGCATCCCTCACTTATTATAACGGGTGAATTTAGTTGAATACTTTGGATTAATTTCAAACCAATAAATAGTATAAATAATAGATTATATCCGATCGATAATAATTTCTTGGGGTAAAACACTTGAAATCGTTAGATAGTAAAATGCTTTATAAATACCACTCTTTCTAAACAGAACTAGATCGTAGTCAACGTTTGTTAGATTATTGATCTGATAATTTAGCTAAGGATAGTAACATTTAGGTCACGGGAAGGAGGGTCGTTTATATGTCAAGATACCAATTAGGTTCATAACTCACAGGTTAGTTAGATGAGAGCCTTATTAATTGCAGAATAGGAAACTGGTAAACTCACACCTCGATAACAACCTCGCCACCCTCTTATTGATGTCTCAAACATTAACAGTTGCTACGCATTGAAACCCGTCACTCTAACTTGTAGTGGCAACTCCAGAATAGGAAACTGGTAAACTCACACCTCGATAACAACCTCGTCACCCTCTTATTGATGTCTCAAACATTAACAGTTGCTACGCATTGAAACCCGTCACTCTAACTTGTAGTGGCAACTCCAGAATAGGAAACTGGTAAACTCACACCTCGATAACAACCTCGCCACCCTCTTATTGATGTCTCAAACATTAACAGTTGCTACGCATTGAAACCCGTCACTCTAACTTGTAGTGGCAACTCCAGAATAGGAAACTGGTAAACTCACACCTCGATAACAACCTCGTCACCCTCTTATTGATGTCTCAAACATTAACAGTTGCTACGCATTGAAACCCGTCACTCTAACTTGTAGTGGCAACTCCAGAATAGGAAACTGGTAAACTCACACCTCGATAACAACCTCGTCACCCTCTTATTGATGTCTCAAACATTAACAGTTGCTACGCATTGAAACCCGTCACTCTAACTTGTAGTGGCAACTCCAGAATAGGAAACTGGTAAACTCACACCTCGATAACAACCTCGCCACCCTCTTATTGATGTCTCAAACATTAACAGTTGCTACGCATTGAAACCCGTCACTCTAACTTGTAGTGGCAACTCCAGAATAGGAAACTGGTAAACTCACACCTCGATAACAACCTCGTCACCCTCTTATTGATGTCTCAAACATTAACAGTTGCTACGCATTGAAACCCGTCACTCTAACTTGTAGTGGCAACTCCAGAATAGGAAACTGGTAAACTCACACCTCGATAACAACCTCGTCACCCTCTTATTGATGTCTCAAACATTAACAGTTGCTACGCATTGAAACCCGTCACTCTAACTTGTAGTGGCAACTCCAGAATAGGAAACTGGTAAACTCACACCTCGATAACAACCTCGCCACCCTCTTATTGATGTCTCAAACATTAACAGTTGCTACGCATTGAAACCCGTCACTCTAACTTGTAGTGGCAACTCCAGAATAGGAAACTGGTAAACTCACACCTCGATAACAACCTCGTCACCCTCTTATTGATGTCTCAAACATTAACAGTTGCTACGCATTGAAACCCGTCACTCTAACTTGTAGTGGCAACTCCAGAATAGGAAACTGGTAAACTCACACCTCGATAACAACCTCGTCACCCTCTTATTGATGTCTCAAACATTAACAGTTGCTACGCATTGAAACCCGTCACTCTAACTTGTAGTGGCAACTCCAGAATAGGAAACTGGTAAACTCACACCTCGATAACAACCTCGTCACCCTCTTATTGATGTCTCAAACATTAACAGTTGCTACGCATTGAAACCCGTCACTCTAACTTGTAGTGGCAACTCCAGAATAGGAAACTGGTAAACTCACACCTCGATAACAACCTCGCCACCCTCTTATTGATGTCTCAAACATTAACAGTTGCTACGCATTGAAACCCGTCACTCTAACTTGTAGTGGCAACTCCAGAATAGGAAACTGGTAAACTCACACCTCGATAACAACCTCGCCACCCTCTTATTGATGTCTCAAACATTAACAGTTGCTACGCATTGAAACCCGTCACTCTAACTTGTAGTGGCAACTCCAGAATAGGAAACTGGTAAACTCACACCTCGATAACAACCTCGCCACCCTCTTATTGATGTCTCAAACATTAACAGTTGCTACGCATTGAAACCCGTCACTCTAACTTGTAGTGGCAACTCCAGAATAGGAAACTGGTAAACTCACACCTCGATAACAACCTCGTCACCCTCTTATTGATGTCTCAAACATTAACAGTTGCTACGCATTGAAACCCGTCACTCTAACTTGTAGTGGCAACTCCAGAATAGGAAACTGGTAAACTCACACCTCGATAACAACCTCGCCACCCTCTTATTGATGTCTCAAACATTAACAGTTGCTACGCATTGAAACCCGTCACTCTAACTTGTAGTGGCAACTCCAGAATAGGAAACTGGTAAACTCACACTACGATAACAACCTCGTCACCCTCTTATTGATGTCTCAAACATTAACAGTTGCTACGCATTGAAACCCGTCACTCTAACTTGTAGTGGCAACTCCAGAATAGGAAACTGGTAAACTCACACCTCGATAACAACCTCGTCACCCTCTTATTGATGTCTCAAACATTAACAGTTGCTACGCATTGAAACCCGTCACTCTAACTTGTAGTGGCAACTCCAGAATAGGAAACTGGTAAACTCACACCTCGATAACAACCTCGCCACCCTCTTATTGATGTCTCAAACATTAACAGTTGCTACGCATTGAAACCCGTCACTCTAACTTGTAGTGGCAACTCCAGAATAGGAAACTGGTAAACTCACACCTCGATAACAACCTCGCCACCCTCTTATTGATGTCTCAAACATTAACAGTTGCTACGCATTGAAACCCGTCACTCTAACTTGTAGTGGCTACTCCAGAATAGGAAACTGGTAAACTCACACCTCGATAACAACCTCGTCACCCTCTTATTGATGTCTCAAACATTAACAGTTGCTACGCATTGAAACCCGTCACTCTAACTTGTAGTGGCAACTCCAGAATAGGAAACTGGTAAACTCACACCTCGATAACAACCTCGCCACCCTCTTATTGATGTCTCAAACATTAACAGTCACTCTAACTTGTAGTTGCAACTCCAGAATAGGAAACTGGTAAACTCACACCTCGATAACAACCTCGTCACCCTCTTATTGATGTCTCAAACATTAACAGTTGCTACGCATTGAAACCCGTCACTCTAACTTGTAGTGGCTACTCCAGAATAGGAAACTGGTAAACTCACACCTCGATAACAACCTCGTCACCCTCTTATTGATGTTTCAAACATTAACAGTTGCTACGCATTGAAACCCGTCACTCTAACTTGTAGTGGCAACTCCAGAATAGGAAACTGGTAAACTCACACCTCGATAACAACCTCGTCACCCTCTTATTGATGTCTCAAACATTAACAGTTGCTACGCATTGAAACCCGTCACTCTAACTTGTAGTGGCAACTCCAGAATAGGAAACTGGTAAACTCACACCTCGATAACAACCTCGCCACCCTCTTATTGATGTCTCAAACATTAACAGTTGCTACGCATTGAAACCCGTCACTCTAACTTGTAGTGGCAACTCCAGAATAGGAAACTGGTAAACTCACACCTCGATAACAACCTCGCCACCCTCTTATTGATGTCTCAAACATTAACAGTTGCTACGCATTGAAACCCGTCACTCTAACTTGTAGTGGCAACTCCAGAATAGGAAACTGGTAAACTCACACCTCGATAACAACCTCGCCACCCTCTTATTGATGTCTCAAACATTAACAGTTGCTACGCATTGAAACCCGTCACTCTAACTTGTAGTGGCAACTCCAGAATAGGAAACTGGTAAACTCACACCTCGATAACAACCTCGTCACCCTCTTATTGATGTCTCAAACATTAACAGTTGCTACGCATTGAAACCCGTCACTCTAACTTGTAGTGGCAACTCCAGAATAGGAAACTGGTAAACTCACACCTCGATAACAACCTCGCCACCCTCTTATTGATGTCTCAAACATTAACAGTTGCTACGCATTGAAACCCGTCACTCTAACTTGTAGTGGCAACTCCAGAATAGGAAACTGGTAAACTCACACTACGATAACAACCTCGTCACCCTCTTATTGATGTCTCAAACATTAACAGTTGCTACGCATTGAAACCCGTCACTCTAACTTGTAGTGGCAACTCCAGAATAGGAAACTGGTAAACTCACACCTCGATAACAACCTCGTCACCCTCTTATTGATGTCTCAAACATTAACAGTTGCTACGCATTGAAACCCGTCACTCTAACTTGTAGTGGCAACTCCAGAATAGGAAACTGGTAAACTCACACCTCGATAACAACCTCGCCACCCTCTTATTGATGTCTCAAACATTAACAGTTGCTACGCATTGAAACCCGTCACTCTAACTTGTAGTGGCAACTCCAGAATAGGAAACTGGTAAACTCACACCTCGATAACAACCTCGCCACCCTCTTATTGATGTCTCAAACATTAACAGTTGCTACGCATTGAAACCCGTCACTCTAACTTGTAGTGGCTACTCCAGAATAGGAAACTGGTAAACTCACACCTCGATAACAACCTCGTCACCCTCTTATTGATGTCTCAAACATTAACAGTTGCTACGCATTGAAACCCGTCACTCTAACTTGTAGTGGCAACTCCAGAATAGGAAACTGGTAAACTCACACCTCGATAACAACCTCGCCACCCTCTTATTGATGTCTCAAACATTAACAGTCACTCTAACTTGTAGTTGCAACTCCAGAATAGGAAACTGGTAAACTCACACCTCGATAACAACCTCGTCACCCTCTTATTGATGTCTCAAACATTAACAGTTGCTACGCATTGAAACCCGTCACTCTAACTTGTAGTGGCTACTCCAGAATAGGAAACTGGTAAACTCACACCTCGATAACAACCTCGTCACCCTCTTATTGATGTTTCAAACATTAACAGTTGCTACGCATTGAAACCCGTCACTCTAACTTGTAGTGGCAACTCCAGAATAGGAAACTGGTAAACTCACACCTCGATAACAACCTCGTCACCCTCTTATTGATGTCTCAAACATTAACAGTTGCTACGCATTGAAACCCGTCACTCTAACTTGTAGTGGCAACTCCAGAATAGGAAACTGGTAAACTCACACCTCGATAACAACCTCGTCACCCTCTTATTGATGTCTCAAACATTAACAGTTGCTACGCATTGAAACCCGTCACTCTAACTTGTAGTGGCAACTCCAGAATAGGAAACTGGTAAACTCACACCTCGATAACAACCTCGCCACCCTCTTATTGATGTCTCAAACATTAACAGTTGCTACGCATTGAAACCCGTCACTCTAACTTGTAGTGGCAACTCCAGAATAGGAAACTGGTAAACTCACACCTCGATAACAACCTCGTCACCCTCTTATTGATGTCTCAAACATTAACAGTTGCTACGCATTGAAACCCGTCACTCTAACTTGTAGTGGCAACTCCAGAATAGGAAACTGGTAAACTCACACCTCGATAACAACCTCGTCACCCTCTTATTGATGTCTCAAACATTAACAGTTGCTACGCATTGAAACCCGTCACTCTAACTTGTAGTGGCAACTCCAGAATAGGAAACTGGTAAACTCACACCTCGATAACAACCTCGTCACCCTCTTATTGATGTCTCAAACATTAACAGTTGCTACGCATTGAAACCCGTCACTCTAACTTGTAGTGGCAACTCCAGAATAGGAAACTGGTAAACTCACACCTCGATAACAACCTCGCCACCCTCTTATTGATGTCTCAAACATTAACAGTTGCTACGCATTGAAACCCGTCACTCTAACTTTTAGTGGCAACTCCAGAATAGGAAACTGGTAAACTCACACCTCGATAACAACCTCGCCACCCTCTTATTGATGTCTCAAACATTAACAGTTGCTACGCATTGAAACCCGTCACTCTAACTTGTAGTGGCAACTCCAGAATAGGAAACTGGTAAACTCACACCTCGATAACAACCTCGCCACCCTCTTATTGATGTATCAAACATTAACAGTTGCTACGCATTGAAACCCGTCACTCTAACTTGTAGTGGCAACTCCAGAATAGGAAACTGGTAAACTCACACCTCGATAACAACCTCGTCACCCTCTTATTGATGTCTCAAACATTAACAGTTGCTACGCATTGAAACCCGTCACTCTAACTTGTAGTGGCAACTCCAGAATAGGAAACTGGTAAACTCACACCTCGATAACAACCTCGTCACCCTCTTATTGATGTCTCAAACATTAACAGTTGCTACGCATTGAAACCCGTCACTCTAACTTGTAGTGGCAACTCCAGAATAGGAAACTGGTAAACTCACACCTCGATAACAACCTCGCCACCCTCTTATTGATGTCTCAAACATTAACAGTTGCTACGCATTGAAACCCGTCACTCTAACTTGTAGTGGCAACTCCAGAATAGGAAACTGGTAAACTCACACCTCGAGAACAACCTCGTCAACCTCTTATTGATGTCTCAAACATTAAAAGTTGCTACGCATTGAAACCCGTCACTCTAACTTGTAGTGGCAACTCCAGAATAGGAAACTGGTAAACTCACACCTCGATAACAACCTCGTCACCCTCTTATTGATGTCTCAAACATTAACAGTTGCTACGCATTGAAACCCGTCACTCTAACTTGTAGTGGCAACTCCAGAATAGGAAACTGGTAAACTCACACCTCGATAACAACCTCGCCACCCTCTTATTGATGTCTCAAACATTAACAGTTGCTACGCATTGAAACCCGTCACTCTAACTTGTAGTGGCAACTCCAGAATAGGAAACTGGTAAACTCACACCTCGATAACAACCTCGCCACCCTCTTATTGATGTCTCAAACATTAACAGTTGCTACGCATTGAAACCCGTCACTCTAACTTGTAGTGGCAACTCCAGAATAGGAAACTGGTAAACTCACACCTCGATAACAACCTCGCCACCCTCTTATTGATGTCTCAAACATTAACAGTTGCTACGCATTGAAACCCGTCACTCTAACTTGTAGTGGCAACTCCAGAATAGGAAACTGGTAAACTCACACCTCGATAACAACCTCGCCACCCTCTTATTGATGTCTCAAACATTAACAGTTGCTACGCATTGAAACCCGTCACTCTAACTTGTAGTGGCAACTCCAGAATAGGAAACTGGTAAACTCACACCTCGATAACAACCTCGCCACCCTCTTATTGATGTCTCAAACATTAACAGTTGCTACGCATTGAAACCCGTCACTCTAACTTGTAGTGGCTACTCCAGAATAGGAAACTGGTAAACTCACACCTCGATAACAACCTCGTCACCCTCTTATTGATGTCTCAAACATTAACAGTTGCTACGCATTGAAACCCGTCACTCTAACTTGTAGTGGCAACTCCAGAATAGGAAACTGGTAAACTCACACCTCGATAACAACCTCGCCACCCTCTTATTGATGTCTCAAACATTAACAGTTGCTACGCATTGAAACCCGTCACTCTAACTTGTAGTGGCTACTCCAGAATAGGAAACTGGTAAACTCACACCTCGATAACAACCTCGTCACCCTCTTATTGATGTCTCAAACATTAACAGTTGCTACGCATTGAAACCCGTCACTCTAACTTGTAGTGGCAACTCCAGAATAGGAAACTGGTAAACTCACACCTCGATAACAACCTCGCCACCCTCTTATTGATGTCTCAAACATTAACAGTCACTCTAACTTGTAGTTGCAACTCCAGAATAGGAAACTGGTAAACTCACACCTCGATAACAACCTCGTCACCCTCTTATTGATGTCTCAAACATTAACAGTTGCTACGCATTGAAACCCGTCACTCTAACTTGTAGTGGCTACTCCAGAATAGGAAACTGGTAAACTCACACCTCGATAACAACCTCGTCACCCTCTTATTGATGTTTCAAACATTAACAGTTGCTACGCATTGAAACCCGTCACTCTAACTTGTAGTGGCAACTCCAGAATAGGAAACTGGTAAACTCACACCTCGATAACAACCTCGTCACCCTCTTATTGATGTCTCAAACATTAACAGTTGCTACGCATTGAAACCCGTCACTCTAACTTGTAGTGGCAACTCCAGAATAGGAAACTGGTAAACTCACACCTCGATAACAACCTCGTCACCCTCTTATTGATGTCTCAAACATTAACAGTTGCTACGCATTGAAACCCGTCACTCTAACTTGTAGTGGCAACTCCAGAATAGGAAACTGGTAAACTCACACCTCGATAACAACCTCGCCACCCTCTTATTGATGTCTCAAACATTAACAGTTGCTACGCATTGAAACCCGTCACTCTAACTTGTAGTGGCAACTCCAGAATAGGAAACTGGTAAACTCACACCTCGATAACAACCTCGTCATCCTCTTATTGATGTCTCAAACATTAACAGTTGCTACGCATTGAAACCCGTCACTCTAACTTGTAGTGGCAACTCCAGAATAGGAAACTGGTAAACTCACACCTCGATAACAACCTCGTCACCCTCTTATTGATGTCTCAAACATTAACAGTTGCTACGCATTGAAACCCGTCACTCTAACTTGTAGTGGCAACTCCAGAATAGGAAACTGGTAAACTCACACCTCGATAACAACCTCGTCACCCTCTTATTGATGTCTCAAACATTAACAGTTGCTACGCATTGAAACCCGTCACTCTAACTTGTAGTGGCAACTCCAGAATAGGAAACTGGTAAACTCACACCTCGATAACAACCTCGCCACCCTCTTATTGATGTCTCAAACATTAACAGTTGCTACGCATTGAAACCCGTCACTCTAACTTGTAGTGGCAACTCCAGAATAGGAAACTGGTAAACTCACACCTCGATAACAACCTCGTCACCCTCTTATTGATGTCTCAAACATTAACAGTTGCTACGCATTGAAACCCGTCACTCTAACTTGTAGTGGCAACTCCAGAATAGGAAACTGGTAAACTCACACCTCGATAACAACCTCGCCACTCTCTTATTGATGTCTCAAACATTAACAGTTGCTACGCATTGAAACCTGTCACTCTAACTTGTAGTGGCAACTCCAGAATAGGAAACTGGTAAACTCACACCTCGATAACAACCTCGCCACCCTCTTATTGATGTCTCAAACATTAACAGTTGCTACGCATTGAAACCCGTCACTCTAACTTGTAGTGGCGACTCATTTAATGACAAGTCTTATCAAGGCTAAGGTTTCCTTTTAACGATTTATTTTAATGAGCCTTAATTATGCTCAATTTAATTTCGTAAAAATTGTTTTCCGTTAAACAGTTTATAAATATTAAACCTTGTTGTTCATGTAATACAGGTATACTCAATTCCCTAAATCCGTAAAGCAACTTCAAATTCCTAAAAGCATTTTGAAGTTGAATGAGTTGTGGAATTTAAAAATGTTAAAGGTTCAAAACTGCACAGTCTACCTTTTTTACTCTAAGTAATTTAATAGCTGAAGTATAATGTACCGGTTGCAATATTATATCAATGGATTGAAAGTCATAATTTGGAGAACCAAACGCGATAGTAAAATTACGAAGCCATTAAAGCCAAATTACTTTTTGTAAATAATAGTAAAAGTAATTATCTTTTAATTGAGTAAATTACTTTTCATAAATGGATTTATTTTTAGGACCGGTTTGTGAGAATCTATCTTGTCGAATGTCATTCTGGTGAAATGAAATAACGGGAAATTGTTTAAAAACGAAAACTGGTGGTATATTCTAGGATAAATTTTTACTTAAAAAAAATATTTCTTTTAGATCAAATTGTCACTAAATGTAATAAAACTGTGTACCTAAATATCCTATTAGAAAAACAATATCTATGATGTTTTTCTATTTTAAGACATGTTAGTTTTACATAAAAGCTTTAATGAGCTCGTTTTGAAATGTGTAATATATTTTTGAATTCGTCCTACGATGGACAATCGGACTAACAAGGTGTATAATTGTATATTTAAGTTTAGAGTTGAAATTTTAAGTAAAATAGTATTTTAAAAGTTCATTATTTTGTATACGCTCAAAATACTGACAAGTTTATTCTAAACTAAGATGTTTGTACTCCACCCAAACTCAGATGAACTTGAGATATTTGTTAAATATGTTACATAAGTCTTTTAGAGTAAAACTATGATAAAAATAGTTTAAATGGTAACGAATGACATTTTTATTATTTCAGTACTGTATTTGTAATAGTAGCAACGACATGGATTCTATATCTATAATACACTAAGCCGATTTTTGTAAACAGAACTCCTCCGTTATTTTTGAACCAATTTCGATAATTAAGGTGTAAAATATACCCCCGTAACAGCAAACCTGCGTACCCAGCGAATTTCCAATGCATAAATATATGTGTCTCACTACTACATAGAGCCACTTACCAAGTTTCACAAAAATACATTCATAAATAAGTGATATATAGAGATTTATTTATTCTCCATAAGAATAAAATTAGGGCTGAGTACGCAGGTTTGCTGCAACGAGGAAGATAAAAAATGTGTATTTTTCAATTATCAATATAACTCAAACAGGTGAAGCTACATATCAAGTTTTATTAATTTAGGTTCATAACTAAGAGAGATATACAACTTTACTTATTCTCCATATGAATAACGTGGGGGCCGAGTATGCAGGTTTGCTGCTACGGGGAAAATCAACAAAAAATCTTTTTGTACAAATATTAATATACCACAACTAGTTGAAGCCACATACCAAGTTTCATCAATATACATTCATAAATAATCGAGATATCAAATTTTATTTATCCTCCATAAGGATAACATTGGACAACGTACTGTGTTTAGCACTTTGAATATCTCTGCAACGGTTGGACGTAGAACAACAATTAAAACACCAAAATGATTTTTTGTAGAGCTAAACTGATTGGTAAAAATAAATGTGAAGTTTTTAGTAAAATTATCAGAGGAAAATCCAAAAACCTTTTCCCATTAGATTAACATGGGAAATTTGATGGACGCGTTTTTGACTTTTATCTACAACCACTTAGCCTTGGTTAATGATTAAAAAATACCAAATTATTTGTTTTTTAAGCTCTATAGAATGGCTATAAACAAAATTAAGTGTTTTAAAATTTCAGGGGGAAAATTAAAAAAACCGATTTTTGGAAAATTTAAAACCCCCCTCTCATAGTCCGATCGATCTGGTTTTCTAAACTTATAGTCATAAATGTTACTCTACACATTTGTGCCAAATATCGGGCGTTTCTTTCAAAAGTTATTGCGGTAACGGACACGGACACTTATATTTATATATATATATATATATATATATATATATATATATATATATATATATATATATATATATATAAGATATATATGTATATATATATAAATTTGAACGAATAGTGTTTTTGGCATCTGGGGACCTCAAATCAAAAAGTTATCATGGTCTCGGGCTTAAGTCTTACCATGCCACCTACGGTAATAGCTTCTTCCCTATAGGGGAAATTCGTTAAAAACGGCCCGGATTCATAGTTGTGCAAAGTGGTTTTCAATTTCCAATACTGTTTTGCTGAAGGGCACAGGACACCCTCAAAGTTCAATTTTTCCCATAAGATTAACATTGGGAATAATTGTATTTTAATTGCAGCTGTTAATACATTATGAAAAAATTATTAGCAATATCAGATGTTACAGGTAAGGGATTTATTCATCTAAATAAATAAAAAATAAGCTTATTTTCTACATCGCATTGAGCAGTGAAATGCTGTGCGCAGCAGAGATATTTAAATTTGCGTTAACATTTGTTTATCCATCTGTCTGTTTATGAGCCACGCATTTCACAAAAAAATGGTTCAGGTTACTCAACCTTTTACTACAGAATGCACGATAATTGTTCTAATGAGCATTTAGCCAGCATACTATTTTTTGACACATAACAGAGGAAACACGTCTGCTTTACTATTGTACAAAGGTATACTAAACCGTAAAAATAACGCCATGGCAATGAAATATTACGGAACACATAATCCCTTGCAACATGGTAAGCTCAGTTTATCTAGGCAGTCATTGTGATTATAATATTAAATATTGTGTGAGTTTTTAAGTCCACCATCAATAAGTACAACAAACTGGAGAAGTTATTGAGCACATATTTGGAAGAAGATGGGTCCATCCCAAAACAAATGGGCTTATTCTTGTTCCAATGAGGCTCGACCCTAACGGCCGTCAACATTTCCATGTTAAACATATACTTACAATACCGATTGAGCAAGAATTAGGCACTATAATCAGAAACAAGCCTATCAGACAAAAACAGACTTAACTGCGTCGACGGCCTTCAAAATTTTAATTTAGTAATCACTGACGTTTAGTAGTTAACTGGACCGATTTAGCATCCATTTGTTAGGAGGATAGTTAAAACATCAGAATAAAACCTTTCCCTACTCCTTCTCTAAAAATGATTTACTTTAGGGCCTCCCAAATGTTGGAAATATCGAATTTATGGGTTAATAAATGTGTTCTAATCAGGCCTCATCCGCGAAAAATACAGTTTTGTATGGAAAACTTAAAAAAAACTAACATTGGGGTTATGGTTAAGATTTTTAAATAAAAACAAAAGAATCGTACCAGCTGTTCAAAAGCAACCATTGTATTTAACAAAAAAACACACTCAATTGGTAAAGTATTATGTGAGAACAGTGATTGTATTTAACAGCCAATGTATTTATAGCTTAAAATATACATAATTAGGTTATGTATAAATTGCGAGAACCATTAAAACTGAAGATTGAATTTAAAGCGGACATGGCCAAAATGAAAAGAAACGAGCAAATAAGCGAAGCAAATATGGAGAGGAACCGTAAATATCAGTACTCTAGGCATTTTGAACAAACTGACTTCTCGAGCAAAGCTCGGTTTCCCAGGTGCTTTAACAATAATTGTAACTAACTTCTCAAAAATAATACTGTACTGTGATCGCGAGCTAAGCCGCGTCGGGCTTCCAGTATTATTTATTATTATTATATACTATATTACTGAGCATGAGACATTACAATTTTGCATGAATAAGAAATGTGATTACGGTTGATATTCTGTTGTCTTTACCTGTAGTACATCGTTATCATAACGATTCCAGGGATCCAGAAGGACACAGACGATGAGATGATGGCGTAGTAGTCATTGACCACAAAAATACACACAGAGGGGTGTTTCGTGCGGAACTCCTGGTGCGCCGCAGTGGTGTACCAGCCCATGAAGATGGGAGTGAAGGAGATGGCGGCCGGCATGAGCCACACGTTCGCGATCATGAACGACACGGTCCGGTGCGTCATGGTGATGGGGTACTGCAGAGGCCGCACTATGGCGTAGTAGCGGTCCACACTGATGCAGCACAGGTGGAGGATGGACACCGTGCAGAAGTACACGTCCAGAGAGTTCCAGACGTCGCACATGAAGTGGCCGAACATCCACTTGCCCGTCAGCTCTACGGAGGCGTTGAACGTCATCGCGCACAGAGCCACCAGCAGGTCGGCCAGCGCTAGCGAGACCACGTAGTAGTTGGTGATGATGCGCAGCTTGCGGTGGCGGAACACGCTGATGATGACGAGCGCGTTGCCGAGCACGGCGCCGAAGATGATGGTGCCCATGATGAGCCCGCGGACCAGCAGCGGCCCCAGCGACTGGCCCTCGAAGGCGGCGACCTCCGTGAGCGGCGAGACGGAGCTGTTGGTGCGCAGAATGTCCGCTGTGAACGCTGGGTGCGAGGCCATGTCACTTAGCATCGCCCGCGCGCCGGCTCAGCGGAACGGCGGCAACTGCGGCTGCGGACTCCGGCAGATCATCCTGCAACAACACACACGTCGATATGTAATTGGAATGTATTTCAACTTCTGGATGCAAACAATTCTAACACTTCTGGGAGCTGGCTCAGCGGAACGGCAGCAACTGCGGCTGCGGACTCCGGCAGATCATCCTGCAATAATACACACGTCAATATGTAATTGGAATGTATTTCACTTCTGGATGCAAACAATTCTAACACTTCTGGGAGCTGGCTCAGCGGAACGGCAGCAGCTGCGGCTGCGGACTCCGGCAGATCATCTTGCAACAACATACACGTCGATATGTAATTGGAATGTATTTCACTTCTGGATGCAAACAATTCTAACACTTCTGGGAGCTGGCTCAGCGGAACGGCAGCAACTGCGGCTGCGGACTCCGGCAGATCATCCTGCAACAACACACACGTCGATATGTAATTGGAATGTATTTCACTTCTGGATGCAAACAATTCTAACACTTCTGGGAGCTGGCTCAGCGGAACGGCAGCAACTGCGGCTGCGGCCTCCGGCAGATCATCCTGCAACAACATACACGTCGATATGTAATTGGAATGTATTTCACTTCTGGATGTAAACAATTCTAACACTTCTGGGAGCTGGCTCAGCGGAACGGCAGCAACTGTGGCTGCGGACTCCGGCAGATCATCCTGCAACAACATACACGTCGATATGTAATTGGAATGTATTTCACTTCTGGATGTAAACAATTCTAACACTTCTGGGAGCTGGCTCAGCGGAACGGCAGCAACTGCGGCTGCAGACTCCGGCAGATCATCCTGCAACAACATACACGTCGATATGTAATTGGAATGTATTTCACTTCTGGACGTAAACAATTCTAACACTTCTGGGAGCTGGCTCAGCGGAACGGCAGCAACTGCGGCTGCGGACTCCGGCAGATCATCCTGCAACAACATACACGTCGATACGTAATTGGAATGTATTTCACTTCTGGATGTAAACAATTCTAACACTTCTGGGAGCTGGTTCAGCGGAACGGCAGCAACTGCGGCTGCGGACTCCGGCAGATCATCCTGCAACATGTAATTGGAATGTATTTCACTTCTGGATGCAAACAATTCTAACACTTCTGGGAGCTGGCTCAGCGGAACGGCAGCAACTGCGGCTGCGGACTCCGGCAGATCATCCTGCAACAACATACACGTCGATACGTAATTGGAATGTATTTCACTTCTGGATGCAAACAATTCTAACACTTCTGGGAGCTGGCTCAGCGGAACGGCAGCAACTGCGGCTGCGGCCTCCGGCAGATCATCCTGCAACAACATACACGTCGATATGTAATTGGAATGTATTTCACTTCTGGATGTAAACAATTCTAACACTTCTGGGAGCTGGCTCAGCGGAACGGCAGCAGCTGCGGCTGCGGACTCCGGCAGATCATCTTGCAACAACATACACGTCGATATGTAATTGGAATGTATTTCACTTCTGGATGCAAACAATTCTAACACTTCTGGGAGCTGGCTCAGCGGAACGGCAGCAACTGCGGCTGCGGACTCCGGCAGATCATCCTGCAACAACACACACGTCGATATGTAATTGGAATGTATTTCACTTCTGGATGCAAACAATTCTAACACTTCTGGGAGCTGGCTCAGCGGAACGGCAGCAACTGCGGCTGCGGCCTCCGGCAGATCATCCTGCAACAACATACACGTCGATATGTAATTGGAATGTATTTCACTTCTGGATGTAAACAATTCTAACACTTCTGGGAGCTGGCTCAGCGGAACGGCAGCAACTGTGGCTGCGGACTCCGGCAGATCATCCTGCAACAACATACACGTCGATATGTAATTGGAATGTATTTCACTTCTGGATGTAAACAATTCTAACACTTCTGGGAGCTGGCTCAGCGGAACGGCAGCAACTGCGGCTGCAGACTCCGGCAGATCATCCTGCAACAACATACACGTCGATATGTAATTGGAATGTATTTCACTTCTGGACGTAAACAATTCTAACACTTCTGGGAGCTGGCTCAGCGGAACGGCAGCAACTGCGGCTGCGGACTCCGGCAGATCATCCTGCAACAACATACACGTCGATACGTAATTGGAATGTATTTCACTTCTGGATGTAAACAATTCTAACACTTCTGGGAGCTGGTTCAGCGGAACGGCAGCAACTGCGGCTGCGGACTCCGGCAGATCATCCTGCAACATGTAATTGGAATGTATTTCACTTCTGGATGCAAACAATTCTAACACTTCTGGGAGCTGGCTCAGCGGAACGGCAGCAACTGCGGCTGCGGACTCCGGCAGATCATCCTGCAACAACATACACGTCGATACGTAATTGGAATGTATTTCACTTCTGGATGCAAACAATTCTAACACTTCTGGGAGCTGGCTCAGCGGAACGGCAGCAACTGTGGCTGCGGACTCCGGCAGATCATCCTGCAACAACATACACGTCGATATGTAATTGGAATGTATTTCACTTCTGGATGCAAACAATTCTAACACTTCTGGGAGCTGGCTCAGCGGAACGGCAGCAACTGCGGCTGCGGCCTCCGGCAGATCAACCTGCAACAACATACACGTCGATATGTAATTGGAATGTATTTCACTTCTGGATGTAAACAATTCTAACACTTCTGGGAGCTGGCTCAGCGGAACGGCAGCAACTGTGGCTGCAGACTCCGGCAGATCATCCTGCAACAACATACACGTCGATATGTAATTGGAATGTATTTCACTTCTGGATGTAAACAATTCTAACACTTCTGGGAGCTGGCTCAGCGGAACGGCAGCAACTGCGGCTGCGGACTCCGGCAGATCATCCTGCAACAACATACACGTCGATATGTAATTGGAATGTATTTCACTTCTGGATGTAAACAATTCTAACACTTCTGGGAGCTGGCTCAGCGGAACGGCAGCAACTGCGGCTGCGGACTCCGGCAGATCATCCTGCAACAACATACACGTCGATATATAATTGGAATGTATTTCACTTCTGGACGTAAACAATTCTAACACTTCTGGGAGCTGGCTCATCGGAACGGCAGCAACTGCGGCTGCGGACTCCGGCAGATCATCCTGCAACAACATACACGTCGATACGTAATTGGAATGTATTTCACTTCTGGATGCAAACAATTCTAACTCTTCTGGGAGCTGGCTCAGCGGAACGGCAGCAACTGCGGCTGCGGACTCCGGCAGATCATCCTGCAACAACATACACGTCGATACGTAATTGGAATGTATTTCACTTCTGGATGCAAACAATTCTAACTCTTCTGGGAGCTGGCTCAGCGGAACGGCAGCAACTGCGGCTGCGGACTACGGCAGATCATCCTGCAACAACATACACGTCGATATGTAATTGGAATGTATTTCACTTCTGGATGCAAACAATTCTAACACTTCTGGGAGCTGGCTCAGCGGAACGGCAGCAACTGCGGCTGCGGACTCCGGCAGATCATCCTGCAACAACATACACGTCGATATGTAATTGGAATGTATTTCACTTCTGGATGCAAACAATTCTAACACTTCTGGGAGCTGGCTCAGCGGAACGGCAGCAACTGCGGCTGCGGCCTCCGGCAGATCATCCTGCAACAACATACACGTCGATATGTAATTGGAATGTATTTCACTTCTGGATGCAAACAATTCTAACACTTCTGGGAGCTGGCTCAGCGGAACGGCAGCAACTGCGGCTGCGGACTCCGGCAGATCATCCTGCAACAACATACACGTCGATATGTAATTGGAATGTATTTCACTTCTGGACGTAAACAATTCTAACACTTCTGGGAGCTGGCTCATCGGAACGGCAGCAACTGCGGCTGCGGACTCCGGCAGATCATCCTGCAACAACATACACGTCGATATGTAATTGGAATGTATTTCACTTCTGGATGTAAACAATTCTAACACTTCTGGGAGCTGGCTCAGCGGAACGGCAGCACCTGCGGCTGCGGACTCCGGCAGATCATCCTGCAACAACATACACGTCGATATGTAATTGGAATGTATTTCACTTCTGGATGCAAACAATTCTAACACTTCTGGGAGCTGGCTCAGCGGAACGGCAGCAACTGCAGCTGCGGACCCCGGCAGATCATCTTGCAACAACATACACGTCGATATGTAATTGGAATGTATTTCACTTCTGGATGTAAACAATTCTAACACTTCTGGGAGCTGGCTCAGCGGAACGGCAGCAACTGTGGCTGCAGACTCCGGCAGATCATCCTGCAACAACATACACGTCGATATGTAATTGGAATGTATTTCACTTCTGGATGTAAACAATTCTAACACTTCTGGGAGCTGGCTCAGCGGAACGGCAGCAACTGCGGCTGCGGACTCCGGCAGATCATCCTGCAACAACATACACGTCGATATGTAATTGGAATGTATTTCACTTCTGGATGTAAACAATTCTAACACTTCTGGGAGCTGGCTCAGCGGAACGGCAGCAACTGCGGCTGCGGACTCCGGCAGATCATCCTGCAACAACATACACGTCGATATATAATTGGAATGTATTTCACTTCTGGACGTAAACAATTCTAACACTTCTGGGAGCTGGCTCATCGGAACGGCAGCAACTGCGGCTGCGGACTCCGGCAGATCATCCTGCAACAACATACACGTCGATACGTAATTGGAATGTATTTCACTTCTGGATGCAAACAATTCTAACTCTTCTGGGAGCTGGCTCAGCGGAACGGCAGCAACTGCGGCTGCGGACTCCGGCAGATCATCCTGCAACAACATACACGTCGATACGTAATTGGAATGTATTTCACTTCTGGATGCAAACAATTCTAACTCTTCTGGGAGCTGGCTCAGCGGAACGGCAGCAACTGCGGCTGCGGACTCCGGCAGATCATCCTGCAACAACATACACGTCGATATGTAATTGGAATGTATTTCACTTCTGGATGCAAACAATTCTAACACTTCTGGGAGCTGGCTCAGCGGAACGGCAGCAACTGCGGCTGCGGACTCCGGCAGATCATCCTGCAACAACATACACGTCGATATGTAATTGGAATGTATTTCACTTCTGGATGCAAACAATTCTAACACTTCTGGGAGCTGGCTCAGCGGAACGGCAGCAACTGCGGCTGCGGCCTCCGGCAGATCATCCTGCAACAACATACACGTCGATATGTAATTGGAATGTATTTCACTTCTGGATGCAAACAATTCTAACACTTCTGGGAGCTGGCTCAGCGGAACGGCAGCAACTGCGGCTGCGGACTCCGGCAGATCATCCTGCAACAACATACACGTCGATATGTAATTGGAATGTATTTCACTTCTGGACGTAAACAATTCTAACACTTCTGGGAGCTGGCTCATCGGAACGGCAGCAACTGCGGCTGCGGACTCCGGCAGATCATCCTGCAACAACATACACGTCGATATGTAATTGGAATGTATTTCACTTCTGGATGTAAACAATTCTAACACTTCTGGGAGCTGGCTCAGCGGAACGGCAGCAACTGCGGCTGCGGACTCCGGCAGATCATCCTGCAACAACATACACGTCGATATGTAATTGGAATGTATTTAACTTCTGGATGCAAACAATTCTAACACTTCTGGGAGCTGGCTCAGCGGAACGGCAGCAACTGCAGCTGCGGACCCCGGCAGATCATCTTGCAACAATACACACGTCGATATGTAATTGGAATGTATTTCAACTTGTAAGGACAAACAGTTTTAAACCCTGCCGGTGTTCAAAACGCCTCTACTTCTCGAGAGATCAGTAAATTCTTCCCGTTGTGACATGAACACTTATTATATTTGAATGTCAAGAATTATATCTGACTAGCCTATATTTTTGTAATTGATCATTCTATAATACATTAAAAATATTCATCACTTTAAATCTTGAAACAAATATAAAAGCCGTTACTGAAATTAATTTACGTATAAGAGACCCAACATGCACTTTACGCCTGGTAGTTCTCGTGAAGTTGCTAACGCCAAGTTTCCCCTAGAGAAATTATCCTTGCGGACTAACAGTTTTGTTTTAATACACGTGTAATTTTATATGATGGACCTGAGAAAGCCAGCGAGGATTGAGGAATATGTGAAACGATTCTAAAGAAAAGGTTTAACTTATCAAAATATTTGATGGTGCATTAATATGTTTTTATGTAGACGTTATTTTTAAATAGACTTTTTTGTAAGTGTAAAATTGTTCAAGAGGAAATAAAAATCCCGAAGGAATTAAATGGCTTGATCATAAGCAATGTATAGATAACCCTATAAGTAGGTACACGCTTATGGAAAAACTATTTCTTGTGAGAATGTCACCCCCCAATCACAGAGAGAGGGCTACACTAGCTTATTCAGTCCAATAGGTACGTAGTTAGCAGTTTATGATTTGGGCTTTGCCATACAGATTGAAATATTTAAAAGACAAATAAAAAAAACCTATCAAAACCAAATCTGCATTCATTCTAATTCATTCGAGACAGCATTATCTTGTTGCATATTTCTGTGACTGTAAATTATGTTCTCAATTTGGAATTCTTTGCAGGTTCAGTATAATTTTCCAAATTTCAAAATCCATTTTATACTTTCTATTAATTTTGCATTAAAAAATTGCAACCGATAACGATACAGGTACTTTAAATGGTCAGAAATTAACTACCTGTAGACCATAACCTTTTTGGACTATACATATTTCTCAAAGAAACATATTAAGTAAGTATCCCTATCAAGTATTATTCAAGGTAATCATTTTATAGTAGTTACCAAAAATGGATGCAATTTCATAAATAATAGGACAAATGAAAACTAAATTTGCAGATCTGGATAGGAAGATAACTATTAAAAGTACAACGTAGCACAGTTAATAGTTGTTGTCTACAAACAACTATTGATGTTTGAAAGGTATGCAATAGCGTGCACAACGGGGTTGGGGAGAAATACTAGTGACAATCAGCGCTAATTCCCGCTTATGGCCTTATTGGGTTGTGTATACATTTATATAACTTAAGTATCGTAAGAGCCAAGAGGGATGTAGCACCTAGGCAACATTTATTTTTATAAACGTTTATTAGGTTGGTCCTCAAATAAACTCACCGGACGAAATCCAGGCTCTTAATTCGTATTGACGAAAAATATAGGAGTAGTTTTTGGAGGTCACTTACTGTGGATAATCTACATGGAAAAAATAAGTTTGTTTAACATTATACTTTATTATTAATTATAAAGAATGTTAGCGAATTTCCCCTATAGGGAAGAAGCTATTACCGTAGGTCTCATGGTAAGACTTAAGCCTGAGACCATGATAACTTCATTTTGAGATCCCCAGATGTCAAAAACGCCATTCATTCAAATTTTTATATATGTATATATATATATATATATATATATATATGTGTGTGTGTGTGTGTGTGTGTGTGTGCGTGTGTGTGTGTGTTTGTCCGTAAACACGATAACTATCGTAAAAAAGGTCTGATCTTAATGAAATTTGGCACAAATGTGTAAAGCACCATTTATTTGAACGAGTTCGAAAACCAGACGAATCGCACCATCCGAAGGGGGTTTTTTGGGGGGTTTTGTACCCCAAAAATGGGTTTTTTGGGGTTTCCACATGTAGTTTTTATTTAAATCAAATTTTAATTTGTACTATTGAACTCAGAATAAAAAAAACAAAAAAATTGGTATTTTGATCATTGCTCTACGTCAATTGGTTACTGAGATATTGAAATTTCTAAACACAGTACGTTGTCTAATGTTATTCTAATGGAGAAAAAGAAAATTTGTATATCTCGCTTATTTATGAACATAAACTGACAAAATTTGGTATATGGCTTAATATGGTTGTGGTTCATTGTTGTTTGCACAAAAACAAATTTGTCGCCTATGGTTCCCGTAGCAACAAACCTAGGTACTTGGTCCCGATGTTATTCTTATGGAAAATAATTAAAATGTTATATATCGCTTTTTTATGAATGTATATGGATGAAACTTGGTATGTGACTTCACTAAGATAAATTCTATTGATATTTGCATGAAAACCCATTATTTTGTGTTCCTTGTTGCAGCAAACCTGCGTACTCATCCCCAATGTTATTCTTATGGAGAATAATTAATATTTTAAATATCGCTTGTTCGTGAATATATTTCTTATCAATCCTGTTAAGTGTTTTAATGTGTTATTTTATATATTCATTGGAAATTCGCTGAGTATGCAGGTTTGCTGCGACGGGGGTATTTAACAATATAGTACTTCGTTTTTAATAATACAGGTATTGATTGAAACTCCTTGGCCAAGCGTTCTTACGAATTTCGTGGGTTCGATTCCCGCTCACGACCTAAACTGGCCAGTCGTACAACTGTCATTCAGTTGACCGACATGTGCAACGTTGGTGGCCAAGTAAAATAAATGGTGGCAGGCTTGCTTGGAAGTTGACGGGATTAGTTCATTCTTTGTGAGTTGCACATGGTAAACACTGATTTTGCTAATTTTTATTTATGTTTGCTACTACTACTCTTTAAACTGAAATAAAACAATATTTTTGTTAAAATACGCTATTAATCCTCATAAAAACTTCTTTTTTTCTATTCCATATCCATAGGTTTTCAAAGTGACAAGTTAGGATAGGAACCAGCTCGTAACCACGCCAATGGGCTAAAGTCAATCTTATGGTGTTGTTTTGTTAGTAAGTAATTGAATTGTGACATAATATTTTTAAACCATTTGGTGTGACTGCCGGAGTGCGGACATCGGGAAGATAAGGAGATATGAGTGAAGATTGATGTTCTGAAGATCTAAGGAAGGGAACTTGTTCCTGAAACGATCGTAATCTGATAAATTGAATTACAAGAATCACACGACAACCAGGTATTTCTAACCTTTTTAATCAATATAAAAAGTTCTTTGACCACTGATATTGATTGACTTTATTCAAATGTATTCATTAAGTAGAATTAATAATAACTAGTGGCTTGAAGTGCTTGAAGGGAATAACTAGGGCTTGAAGTTGTCCTAACCTTGCTCCAAGTAGGAACACAAGTCAGTTAGTAAATAAAGTAGATACTTAATCACATGTTTTAATGTAAACAAAGTAGACGTTTTTAAATTCCGATGATTTTCTTCTGGGGGATGTTTTACGTAATTTCTCGTTTGCTGGTTAACTTTTAGAAATACTTCTATTTTTCCCGAGTCCCTGGGATCAAGACCATTAATTTGAGACGTATCCCATCACCCTACGATTTGCCAAACTCCCACAATTTGGACTTAAAAATTTGGCTTACAGTATTATATGTAAAGACAACACAACAATAAAATTTAAAAACGACAAATTATTCAAAAAAAGATACCCAGCTAATAAATTATTTATACAGCAAATATAATATAATACAAAAAAAGGTCCCCAGGCCCAACCTTTACATCTAAAACCATGAAATTCGACACGAATATGATACCTTTCAGTTACATAATGTAAGTACCCACTAAGGAAGGGTTTTAAGAAATTCCTATAGGGCTCCACTCCACAGGAAGTCAAAGCAATGTATACACAACCCTATAAGTAGGGACACACTATGTTATTTTAGTTTAGTTTTGCCAAGAAGTCGAGTTTAGAAGAGAATATAGCGCTGACTTCCCCTGCTAATTCACCTTGGTCCCGTCGCGCACGCTACTGTTTACCTTTAAAACGTCAAAATGAGTATGTTCGTTTGTAAAAACACTAATAAATAACAGATTATTGTCAATATATTCCAGCCAACTGTTAAAATTTAACCATTAACTTCATCCGTAAGCACTTAATCCAGTCCGATTAGAGTCAAATATGCGATTTAGACTCTACCTGTGTTTGGGGAGCGGACTATCACTAAGAAATCGTTTTTCCATAAGCGTGCCCCTACTTATTCGGTTATGTGGTTATGTATACATTGGTCAAAGTTCCAATCCATTGTTGTTCTTATTCAATTTGGTTTGAAATGATGAAAATTCAAACAGCAAATCATAATTCGTAGTATTCCACGGGTTAACCATAGAATGCAGCAAACAGCACAGGTTTTATACGATGGCAGATAGTTTCAAAATATAATTACATATATAGGTGCTAGGCCATTGACTACGGAGAAGGCGAGAGAACCGATCGATAATTCATTTACTTGCCGTGCCAATGGCGCTTCCTGGGCCGGCAGCGGGAGAGGGAGAGTGTTTTAATATTCGACCACATCTGGAAACGTATTTACAAAAACAAACCAAGCAAATAGCGTATCAAAGGCATTATTGACTTATTGATTGAGTTATACCTTGCTCCGTCGTAATATTATTTTCCTAAAGCATTTTATTGGCAACCGCTAAAGCCCTCTTTTAAGTATTTTATTATAATAAACTTGAGTAAGCACTGGTAGAAATTTCTGCTATTTAAAATTTAATAACTGTAAATGATTTCAGGTTTCATATTTTTGACAAATCTTATTGAAATTGTTTAGAATTGGTTAATATGTACTATTATTCTTACGTGGACACTAGCTGCTATGCCCGAGCTTCGACACGGGGTGACAATCAGAGTTGACAAACAGTAAGCAAAACAATTTCAGTCTGTAGTTATCCTTATAACAACTATTTATTTAAATGAATTGGATTAAGAAAAAAAACATATGAGTGTGTAGGGTAGATACATTTTAATGACCCTGCAAGATGGGAGGTTACAATTTACATTTATATTATAATTGGATGAACAAAGTGGAGTATATTTTATTTTGTCATGCCTGTTCCACACTTCTCTCGCCAATACGCGTGAATGTTTGGCGAATGTCTCTGCTCATCTACAATGTAAAATTTAAGAATTTAGTATTCATGAAAAACATTAATTTGTGCAAAAATAATTTAATTAATAGATGCTGAATGTGTACTGCCTAATTACTCAAAGTTGAAAAGGCAATAAACCCTGGGAGCCCGAGGCAAAACCCGATCCAACCAAGAACGTCGATTACCTCGGGCGCCACACTTTGATGTGGCTCTTTATTGTGCGCAATATTTTATAAAGGGAACGCGTCTTTGATTTCTCAACTCTTTCAGTGTAAATAGATTACTCCACCGATCAATGTTCCACTCTCATCGAATAAGTAACACTATCATCTGAAATAATAGTCTACGTACGAAAGAGGTTACTACTTAAATAAATCGCACATTATTCGAATAGGGGTAAAATATGCTGAAATGCACTTATTAATATTTGCTTAGTACTGTAAGTCATCAGGCTAATTACATTTGTTATACCTGCAATTAAAATGCACGTATTATTTTAATTAGTTCAGTCTGCTGTTGTTATTGATCGTCACGTCATATTTGTGTATGTATCTATTGGAACCACTATTAGATAATTAACGTTGAACATTCGACCAAAAAAGGTTTAGTTACCTATTTTCCCTCAGATATTGCTGGAAATGATTTTTAAAAGAATCAGATTAAATGCAAATTGGAAATATAGGCGTCTATGGAATCGTTAACCTGTATTGGGGAGGTTTTCAGGTAGAATGGTGTTAACATTATTTAATTAAAAACACGCCTCTGACCTATCTTAACATGTTCTGAAAGGGAATCGCTTCACAAATTTGAAAATATTAACTTGCTCTATTACAAACTTAAATGTTTATGTAAGTTCGGTATTGCATAGTTCACATGCACATTCTATAACTGCATAAAACCTAGTATAACACGAACCCTCGACAGTAATACAATTTGACCTTGGTAATGATCAAACACTGCTTTTAAATCAAGTAAATCTCATTGTGTTCAAGCCGGGAAAGCAAACTGGGAAAAATCCTTTGTATATAGCCTACAAGTATACGCAATAAGCTTCAAAGCAATAAGTTTACGCTTCACTAAAGTTGTGGCGATATTGTTACACTTTATGAACATGAAGGAAAATAATAATGTTGGCAGACGATGTCAAATAACATTTATTTGTTTAGTACAATCAAAACTATTTCAATCAAAATGTAGCGCAAAGCCAAACGTCGTTAACAAATTACTCTACTGATTACTGATCTAAACATATAGACTTATATACTTGGAACATTTTGGCACTGGTTAATGTACGAAATATCAGCCGCGCCGCAACAGTAGGAGCTCTCTCGCCTCCAATTGTATAGTTGCACACAATTTAATAACTACGAGTGTAGAACCGAAGCAATGTGTTTTTTTTTTCAAATACAATTTAATATTCTCTACGATTTGTTTGCATATATATATATTTGTTTGTATATTGTTTTATCTTTGTTGGTATGGTGCTACAACTTAACGAACATTCATACATTAGTCCAGTCAATAAATGCTCAAAAGGGGGTGTAGAAGACCTGGAGGGGGAGAAGTTTTGTTTTGTTCGAGGGCAGTTAAAAAATAAAAATACTAAAATTGCCCACCCCTAGCTCTGCTGCTTCAATGGTGGGAGGGGGGAAATGCCCCTTCTTTTTACTTCTGCACTGAAAACCGTTCTTCGGACGAAAAACTGTTCTCATATAAAATAAAGTAAACAAATTTCTGTACAAAAAGAAGTAGGCCTATATTAACATTTTACATGTACATATATATATACCTTAGATTTCATGTTATTTTCCATTAAATATAGAAAATCGTTTATAAAATGATTTTTTCTCGGGTTTTTAGTTAAGTAAGTTAATAGGGTGTCCCACGAGAGTATGCCACAAATACAGGATGTGGTAGAATTTATCAAAAGGAGCAAAACACTTCCAATAAACATGTTTGTAAATTGAGTCGTTTTCTATCTGTCTGTCTATATGTGATTTTAAGTCAATGCAACATATATTAGGAACCACTTGAGGTACATACTTGAATCTTGGCTTGTGTGTTACACTAGTTTATGACATATTTTGTATTACATTTGGCGTTTCTATTTTTAACCGATTAAAAATGACGGCCATTTTAATTATGTACATCTTAATACCATGAAAACGGCAAATTATTGAGTATTTGATCTGTGCATTTAAAAAATGTGAAACTTTAAGCCAAAAAGGATTGTATATAACGTCCTAATTGAATTATATCATGTGTTAGTTACTTACATTTGTTATTGTTTACTTTTATTAAAAATAAATACACGCTTTACAATCAATGTTCTGAGTCAAAAATTAAAATAATGTTAACAGTTTTATTAATTGATTACGCATGTTATAAAAAGGCCACCATAGTTTTGACGACTCGGTGAACCAATAAGTCGTGATGGATACCAGACATTTCAATAAGTTTATGGAACTTCAAAAAGAAATTATGGGAAACCTTATCGAAAAATCAAGGAAACTTTCCAAACTAATGGGGCAAGCACATCTTCAAAATAAGGTATTCCTAAATTTTTGACCAACTTTAAATCTCTTGATTTAAAATAAAGGACCAGTTTCTTACTATAAATTACGTTTTGAAAATTATCTAGAGATAAAGACACGCTGTACTAGACTTTACTTAATTCTATAGGTGCAAAGAACTTTGACCTAATCTGCACTCTTGCGTCCCCTAGCAAGCTTACAGAATTAGAGTACGATTCTCGAATTAAATTAATATAGGATCACTTATCGTCTAAGAAGAACTATCTTGTATCTCAATACCAGTTTTTGTCAACCTATCAACAAGATGAATAGTCCTTATCATCTATTGTTATAAAAATGAAATATCTTCTTCCCTTTAGGGGAAATTCGCTAACAGGAGGTAACGAATTGTAATTTTATTTGTCCCTGCCCTTGTCAAAAGTCAATCGCGGAGGTTTCCCTTCGTCCTCATTTCCTTCAGTTCAGGACTGAAAGACGATGGTATTCGAGAGAAACTTCTACAATCAAACTCAACAGATTTCAAAGACATTGTTTCAGAGACAATCACTTTTTAAACATAAAAATATAAAATAATTTTGAAACATCAAAATTAAATTGTCGAATAATCTCACAACCTCTATCTACTGTTATAAATAAAATACAATAAGTTTAGACCAAAAACTAGATACGATAGCCAAAACAATCTTGACCTTCACTCATTAGGATTAGACGGAATCTGCCTCACGTGTGGCAGAGCCAATCATTTATCAAAGGATTGTTGCACAGATTAAACTTCCAATCATTTATCAAAGGATTGTCGTACAGATAAAACTAAGTTGAAATATTCGACATGTGGCAAAACTGGCCACATCACTAAGGTATATTTTCTATTATCAAAAGTGAATCACGTCGAGAATTCACGTATCAAATTCAATCTGATGGTATCAATAAGTTACCAGATTCAATTTCTCCTGAACCAACAAGTACTAACACCGATTCACTTTACTCTAACGGGATGAGTTAAGGAGTAAATATTTCCAAAATAATAGCCAATCATGCAGAAATACAAACCGGTATCACGCAAATGTGGAAAACAGTTAAGTTTGAAATTGATTTTGGATCTGCTTTTACATTTATACACCAAGACGAATTTAACAAATTCAAATTTCCAAATCCATTAAAATCATCTGCTGTTGTATTTTTTTTTCATCCACCCAAAATACTTATTTTTCCATATAGTTAAATAGCAGTAAGAGTTAAATATAACAGCAATAAGAAATGTATGTTGTGCGAAATGAGTTCTCGGCTATTCTCAGTCGCGTTTGGATACGCAGCCTGAATATCAATCTCAACTCAATTGATCAACAAGAATCATTCGGCTTAAACTCTTTATCAATTAGAAATATTTCTGAAATCGATGAAGTATTCTGCCCTTTATTCTGAAGATTGGCTGTGTTCCGGGATATGAGGTTACCCTTAAGTTATGTGATGGTGCTACACCAACAAAAAGTATAGAATGATCTTTCCTCACTTGAGGTGTCCGGAATCATCTCAAAACCAACTCACAGTGACTGGGGATCTCCGTTACTTGTCATTCGCAAAGCAGACGGCGGCGAACGCCTCTGTGTGGACTTTAAAATAGGAGTCAATGAGCGCCTTGTAAACTCTAACTACCCTATTAGAAAATTCGATGAAATTTTGAACTCGCTTCGAAGTTCAACATTATTTTGTAGGTTAGAAAACCTCTTCAAGGCATACCTTCACTAAAGGTGGACGACAAATTTAGCGAAATTCAGATCATTACAACTCATACAGGTATCTATACTATGAACAGGCTCTCTTTTGGCATCAAAACAGCACCAGCAGAGTCAATCGTATAATGAACCAGATATTACGGGATGTACCTAAAACTGAATATTATTTCGATTACCTCGTTGTGCATGGAACAACCAGAGAAGAATGTATATCAATCTTAAGGTTGTGTCTGCGCAAACTACAAAGGGTCGACTTACATCTGAACTGTGCCAAATATTCTTTCTTTCAGGAAGAGATTGCATTTTTATAGGACATAGGGTTAAATACAACTCCATTTCGAAATCACAAACTAAGATTGCCGTAATCCTTGAAATGCCCATACCTATATCTGTAGATATATTAAGAAAATTTCTTGGGATGGTGACATATTATCCTCGTTTCATACATAATATTTCGACAACAACAGCATCCCTTAGTAAACTCCGTTTAAATGGACTAATGAACAAGAAACCTCCTTCCTAACACTGAAAAAGATATATCAAGTGACCAAGTTCTCATGCCATTCAACCCGTCACTGCCAGTACGGCTTGCATATGATGCTAGCTCAGATGGAGTAGCGAATTGGATAGGTAACGAATTGTAATTTTATTTGTCCCTGCCCTTGTCAAAAGTCAATCGCGGAGGTTTCCCTTCGTCCTCATTTCCTTCAGTTCAGGACTGAAAGACGATGGTATTCGAGAGAAACTTCTACAATCAAACTCAACAGATTTCAAAGACATTGTTTCAGAGACAATCACTTTTTAAACATAAAAATATAAAATAATTTTGAAACATCAAAATTAAATTGTCGAATAATCTCACAACCTCTATCTACTGTTATAAATAAAATACAATAAGTTTAGACCAAAAACTAGATACGATAGCCAAAACAATCTTGACCTTCACTCATTAGGATTAGACGGAATCTGCCTCACGTGTGGCAGAGCCAATCATTTATCAAAGGATTGTTGCACAGATTAAACTTCCAATCATTTATCAAAGGATTGTCGTACAGATAAAACTAAGTTGAAATATTCGACATGTGGCAAAACTGGCCACATCACTAAGGTATATTTTCTATTATCAAAAGTGAATCACGTCGAGAATTCACGTATCAAATTCAATCTGATGGTATCAATAAGTTACCAGATTCAATTTCTCCTGAACCAACAAGTACTAACACCGATTCACTTTACTCTAACGGGATGAGTTAAGGAGTAAATATTTCCAAAATAATAGCCAATCATGCAGAAATACAAACCGGTATCACGCAAATGTGGAAAACAGTTAAGTTTGAAATTGATTTTGGATCTGCTTTTACATTTATACACCAAGACGAATTTAACAAATTCAAATTTCCAAATCCATTAAAATCATCTGCTGTTGTATTTTTTTTTCATCCACCCAAAATACTTATTTTTCCATATAGTTAAATAGCAGTAAGAGTTAAATATAACAGCAATAAGAAATGTATGTTGTGCGAAATGAGTTCTCGGCTATTCTCAGTCGCGTTTGGATACGCAGCCTGAATATCAATCTCAACTCAATTGATCAACAAGAATCATTCGGCTTAAACTCTTTATCAATTAGAAATATTTCTGAAATCGATGAAGTATTCTGCCCTTTATTCTGAAGATTGGCTGTGTTCCGGGATATGAGGTTACCCTTAAGTTATGTGATGGTGCTACACCAACAAAAAGTATAGAATGATCTTTCCTCACTTGAGGTGTCCGGAATCATCTCAAAACCAACTCACAGTGACTGGGGATCTCCGTTACTTGTCATTCGCAAAGCAGACGGCGGCGAACGCCTCTGTGTGGACTTTAAAATAGGAGTCAATGAGCGCCTTGTAAACTCTAACTACCCTATTAGAAAATTCGATGAAATTTTGAACTCGCTTCGAAGTTCAACATTATTTTGTAGGTTAGAAAACCTCTTCAAGGCATACCTTCACTAAAGGTGGACGACAAATTTAGCGAAATTCAGATCATTACAACTCATACAGGTATCTATACTATGAACAGGCTCTCTTTTGGCATCAAAACAGCACCAGCAGAGTCAATCGTATAATGAACCAGATATTACGGGATGTACCTAAAACTGAATATTATTTCGATTACCTCGTTGTGCATGGAACAACCAGAGAAGAATGTATATCAATCTTAAGGTTGTGTCTGCGCAAACTACAAAGGGTCGACTTACATCTGAACTGTGCCAAATATTCTTTCTTTCAGGAAGAGATTGCATTTTTATAGGACATAGGGTTAAATACAACTCCATTTCGAAATCACAAACTAAGATTGCCGTAATCCTTGAAATGCCCATACCTATATCTGTAGATATATTAAGAAAATTTCTTGGGATGGTGACATATTATCCTCGTTTCATACATAATATTTCGACAACAACAGCATCCCTTAGTAAACTCCGTTTAAATGGACTAATGAACAAGAAACCTCCTTCCTAACACTGAAAAAGATATATCAAGTGACCAAGTTCTCATGCCATTCAACCCGTCACTGCCAGTACGGCTTGCATATGATGCTAGCTCAGATGGAGTAGCGAATTGGATAGGTAACGAATTGTAATTTTATTTGTCCCTGCCCTTGTCAAAAGTCAATCGCGGAGGTTTCCCTTCGTCCTCATTTCCTTCAGTTCAGGACTGAAAGACGATGGTATTCGAGAGAAACTTCTACAATCAAACTCAACAGATTTCAAAGACATTGTTTCAGAGACAATCACTTTTTAAACATAAAAATATAAAATAATTTTGAAACATCAAAATTAAATTGTCGAATAATCTCACAACCTCTATCTACTGTTATAAATAAAATACAATAAGTTTAGACCAAAAACTAGATACGATAGCCAAAACAATCTTGACCTTCACTCATTAGGATTAGACGGAATCTGCCTCACGTGTGGCAGAGCCAATCATTTATCAAAGGATTGTTGCACAGATTAAACTTCCAATCATTTATCAAAGGATTGTCGTACAGATAAAACTAAGTTGAAATATTCGACATGTGGCAAAACTGGCCACATCACTAAGGTATATTTTCTATTATCAAAAGTGAATCACGTCGAGAATTCACGTATCAAATTCAATCTGATGGTATCAATAAGTTACCAGATTCAATTTCTCCTGAACCAACAAGTACTAACACCGATTCACTTTACTCTAACGGGATGAGTTAAGGAGTAAATATTTCCAAAATAATAGCCAATCATGCAGAAATACAAACCGGTATCACGCAAATGTGGAAAACAGTTAAGTTTGAAATTGATTTTGGATCTGCTTTTACATTTATACACCAAGACGAATTTAACAAATTCAAATTTCCAAATCCATTAAAATCATCTGCTGTTGTATTTTTTTTCATCCACCCAAAATACTTATTTTTCCATATAGTTAAATAGCAGTAAGAGTTAAATATAACAGCAATAAGAAATGTATGTTGTGCGAAATGAGTTCTCGGCTATTCTCAGTCGCGTTTGGATACGCAGCCTGAATATCAATCTCAACTCAATTGATCAACAAGAATCATTCGGCTTAAACTCTTTATCAATTAGAAATATTTCTGAAATCGATGAAGTATTCTGCCCTTTATTCTGAAGATTGGCTGTGTTCCGGGATATGAGGTTACCCTTAAGTTATGTGATGGTGCTACACCAACAAAAAGTATAGAATGATCTTTCCTCACTTGAGGTGTCCGGAATCATCTCAAAACCAACTCACAGTGACTGGGGATCTCCGTTACTTGTCATTCGCAAAGCAGACGGCGGCGAACGCCTCTGTGTGGACTTTAAAATAGGAGTCAATGAGCGCCTTGTAAACTCTAACTACCCTATTAGAAAATTCGATGAAATTTTGAACTCGCTTCGAAGTTCAACATTATTTTGTAGGTTAGAAGACCTCTTCAAGGCATACCTTCACTAAAGGTGGACGACAAATTTAGCGAAATTCAGATCATTACAACTCATACAGGTATCTATACTATGAACAGGCTCTCTTTTGGCATCAAAACAGCACCAGCAGAGTCAATCGTATAATGAACCAGATATTACGGGATGTACCTAAAACTGAATATTATTTCGATTACCTCGTTGTGCATGGAACAACCAGAGAAGAATGTATATCAATCTTAAGGTTGTGTCTGCGCAAACTACAAAGGGTCGACTTACATCTGAACTGTGCCAAATATTCTTTCTTTCAGGAAGAGATTGCATTTTTATAGGACATAGGGTTAAATACAACTCCATTTCGAAATCACAAACTAAGATTGCCGTAATCCTTGAAATGCCCATACCTATATCTGTAGATATATTAAGAAAATTTCTTGGGATGGTGACAGATTATCCTCGTTTCATACATAATATTTCGACAACAACAGCATCCCTTAGTAAACTCCGTTTAAATGGACTAATGAACAAGAAACCTCCTTCCTAACACTGAAAAAGATATATCAAGTGACCAAGTTCTCATGCCATTCAACCCGTCACTGCCAGTACGGCTTGCATATGATGCTAGCTCAGATGGAGTAGCTGGAATATTATCTCATGTCATCAATGGGGATGAGCGTCCAATTGCTTTTGCGTCAAGAGCGTTATCATTGGCTGAAAATGGGCACTCCCAATTAGATGGGGAAGCTTTGGCCATTGTTTTGCTGTAAATCATTGACATCAATACCTATTTGGACGTCACTTTACATTGATTATAGATAATCAATCTTTAGTAAGAATTTTCCAAAAAAATTCAAAGATTCCAAAAATGACTTCCGCAAGACTACAGCGATACGCGGCGTTCCTTTCTGGACTTAATTACTCTATTACCTTCAAAAAAGGAATTGAAAACTCTAATTTTGACAGTCTGTCAAGACTGCCTGTCGTAACACAGAGAAAGCCTGAATGAGCTATCAACGAGGAAGTTAAATATTTATGTGAATCTTCATTATTTCAAAAAGGAACCCTTAATTTGACTTATCAACCACTAAAAAAATATTATTGCCGTAGAAATAAATAAATAAAAAAATTGGTATTACAAAGATTAAACAATTGGCTCGTCGATATGTACATTGAAAATCCATCGATAAAGACATTGAAAGAGTCGTTCGAGAATGTCAAGCGTGCGCTTCAGTAAGAGGAAACCCACCTAAAGCACCAATTCATCCATTAGCAATGTCAAATGAACAAGCATCAATGCGCCAGAAAATATATATTTTGTTTAGATACTGAGCTATACCTCTAAAATGTGGGAGGTCACTAAGTGAACTGTTCGTTAATCGACAAATAAGGATCACTCTGTATGCCCTAAAACCATCGTCTATACTAATCCAACATAATGAATCTCCAAAAAAGCCAGCTCGACAATTAAAGGTGGGAGAGAGGGTTCAGGCCAGATATAACTACAACAATAAAGAACTTTGGAAACCATGTGTTATAACTAACAAATTTGGAAAGCTGTATTATAAAGTTAAACTGGATCAAACGGCATATCAACTTTGGAAGTCTAGTGTTCCTGAAATCAAAAACTACTCCCAGAATCGAGAGTCTAGCTATGTACATGATGGAGAAAACGCATGTCGACTGCCACCTCGAAGTTCTTCACGTCTCCACCAAAAACCTCACTATTTGGAAGATTATGAAATAGGTCCGACTTCCAAAGTAGCGCTCACAATAAGCGTGGGAGAATTAAAATGTCCAAAATGAATTATATCATGGGTTAGTATTTACATATGTTATTGTTTAATTTTATTAAAAAGAATATAATTACATTCATTATTTATGATTATTTATAATTACAGTATTTATTTTTACATTCTTTATAATCAATGTTCTGAATACAAATGCATATAAGGTTAACAGTGTTCTTAATCAATTACGCGTATTATAAAAAGGCCACCATAAAAGATTGTTAATACAACTCGACCTACAGCTGAGAAATTCCAATTCTTATGAGTAAAACCGTGCAAATTCTATGGAAATTATCATATTTACCACGGTTTTACTCATGCAAATTGAAATTTATCAGCTATGGGTCGAGTGATATTTATAATCTTGATACCATCCTGTTTGGCTTAAAATTTCAGATATTTTAAATGTACAGATCAAATGATCAATAATTTGCTGTTTTCAATATATTAAGCTTTAAATCATTAAGATGGCCACCATTTTGAAACAGTTGAAGATAGAATCGCTAAATGTAACACTAAATAAGTCCTAAACTACTATAGTACACATGCCAAGTTTCAAGTCTGTACCTCAATTGGTTACTAATATATGTTGCATTAATTAAAAATCACATACATGCAGACATATGGAAAACGAAACTATTTAGAAAAAGGTTTATAGGACGTTTTTCGCTCCTTTTGATAAGTTATACCAAATCCTGAAATTTAGCTATACTCTCGCGAGACACGCTGTATTAACTTATTTGACGAAAAACGTGAGAAAAATCAATTTATAAAATAATTTCTATATTTATTGGAATATCTTGGAATGTAAGACATATACAGAAAAAAATATTATCTTTCTTGTAGAGAATTTAATTTTCTTTATTTCGTATATGAACAGTTTTTCCGTCCGATGCACGGTTTCTAGTGTAGAAGTAAAAAACTTAAAGAAGGGATATTTCCCTCCTTCCCCCCACTGAAGCAGCTGGGCTAGGGTCGGGGACTTTTAGTATTTTTATCTTCTAAATACCCCCAACACATTTCTGCGCCAAAGAAAAAGACTCCCCCTCGCCATGTTCTCTACACCCCCTTTATTTGCTGGACTATATACGCTATTGCTATATATTAAACTGTTTATGTTTCTCGAACACTATAGTATCATATAAACTTAGCCACTCATATCTACACAATATCCAAAGCAAACTACCGTACAGCTAAATTGTTATTTTTTAAGGTATGCACTTGAGTAATCAAATAACTCAAAAATAGTAGATGCAATACTCGTAATTGCCTTTATACTGTATTTATATTGCTTCAGGTTCACTTTAAAACATTAAATTATGTTTGTAAACCTGACAACCGAAATACAGTTTAAGGACTGTAGTTTGATATAAATGCGTATTGATTTATTTTACTTTTAATCCTTTATTTCATATACAGTTATAATACGATTCACCTAACTAGACTGGAATTTAATCTGAGATAACACGTTTATTGGGCGCTATTTAGTCGGATTTTCCCTACCAACATTTAAACTTTAACCTTTCACTTTCAAACTTAAACAATCATTCAGTTTCCATATATTTAAACATTTTACTTTGATTTTTATTTCAAATTATTTTACATTAAAGAACAGTTATTATAAAGTTTGATAAAACGGAAACCAGTTTGAATAAAATGTTATAAGTATTTTTTTAACTGCGTTTTTGAAAGCAGGGTAAAGTTTATTTATATTCAACTAGAGGCGATTCAGATATAACTTTCAGGAATTTTGAGTATGATTAATTAAAAACTAAAATAAAATACTATTTTTACAAGTCCAGTAGAATTTTATACTTGACATTTAAAAGATGGTAATTTGGATTTTAAGTCATGTTATAAGTATCAAACCGCCTAAGAAAAATCCAAGTTTTCGATCTCGTAGCTCATCAGCGCATCCCGCCATTAAAAGCATCTACAAAATGGTTTGTTCTTTACATTTTCCTTAATAATTTGCTTGAAGTGTATCACAGGCAAAATGACCTCCTCTCCGAAATTAAGATGGCAAAATTAATAAAGTAAACTTTAAAGTAAATATTATTGAATTTAAAGGAGTTCAGGAGTTTAAATACCTTGAAATAAACATTACTAGTAGCCCTTCGCGGCTTCGCTCGCGAACACAGTACTGTGTTATGTTTGAAAAGTTAGTTACATTTGTTAAAGCACCTAGGGGATCGAGTTTTGCTAAACAAGCCAGTCAGTTTGTTAAAAATGCCTAGAGTCATATCTTCACGGTTCCTCTCCAAGGCGAGCATATTTTCCTTACTTATTTGCTTCTTTAGTTTTGTTTTGGACTTGCCCGCTTTATATTAATTCTTCTTATAGAAATGTATACATAAATTAAAAATGTATATATTAAAGTTATGTATACATTGGTTCTAATCACTATACACACAAAAATCACATGACAGTACTTAACCAAGTAAGTGTTATTTTTACAATTGTCTGGTTATTTTCAAACAACTGTTATGATTCTTTTGTTTTTATTTACAAATGTTAACCCAAAACCCAAGAATAATTTTCTATACAAAACTATATATTTCTGAAGATGAGGCCTGGTTAGTGGTTAGAACATTTTTCACTATCCGTAAATTCAACGGCTCCGACATTTTGAGAGCCCTAACGCAATTTTGGAACAGGAGCAGGAAAAGGTTTTACTCTGATGTATTAACTATGTTCCTAACAAAATTATCCTGCTATTTAAATTATTATCTATTATTAATTGATCCAGCTATCTACTAACGTCAAGGACAGTTTCAAAGGACATTCGGGACGGAAAACATAGGCCTGTTTTTGATTATGGCTCAATGTCTGGTGTCTTTCTACCAAACTTTTGCTCAATCAGTCTAGTAAGTAGCAATATGATTAACACTGAGATTTTGAAGGTTGTTAGGATCCGAGCCTCAATGGAACAGGACTAAGCCCACAACTGTTCTTTGCGATAGATCCATCTTCTTACAAATATCTGTTCACTAACTCCTTTATTTGGTGCATGATGGACTTAAATAAATACCCCCGTAACATCAAACCTGCGTACTCAGCGAATTTCCAATGCATATATATGTATCTTAATACCACATAAAACCAAATACCAAGTTTCATCAATATAGATTCATAAATAAACGATTTATGACCTTTTTAATTATTCTCCATAAGAATAACATGGCGGCTGAGTATGCAGGTTTGCTGAAGGAAGGAACACAAAAAATGGGGTTTTGTACAAATATCAATATAACTCAAGTAGGTGAAGCCACATGCCAAATTTTATTAATTTATGTTCATAATTAAGGGAGATAACACGTTACTTATTCTACCTAAGAATAACATGGGGGCTGAGTATGCAGGTTTGCTGCTACGGGAACAATAGGCAAAAAAAGTTTTTTAGTGCAAATATCAATGAACCACAACGATATGAAGCAATATACCAAGTTTTATCAGGATATGTTGATAAATAAGCGAGATATACAATTTTTCTTATTCTCCATAAGAATAACATTGGACAACGTACTGTGTTTAGCACTTTCAATATCTCGGTAACCAATTGACGTAGAGCAATGATCAAAACACCAAATTGTTTTTTTAAAGCTGAATTTAATAGTGAAAACTAAAATTGGATTTACTAAAACATTATATGTAAAAAACTCGAAAAACCCATTTTTGGGGTACAAAACCCCCCCCAAAATACCTCTTTGGATAAAGCGATCTGGCTGGTTTTCGAACTTAGTCATAAATGATGCATTACATGTTTGTACAAAATTTAATCAAAATCGGATCATTTTTACGAGAGTTATCGCACCCACGGACACACACACACACACACACAAACACACACACACACACACACACACACACACACACACACACACACACACACACACACACACACACACACACACACACACACACACACACACACACACACACACACACACACACACACACACACACACACACACACACATATACAGTTTTGAACGAATGGTGTTTTGGCATCTGGGGACCTTAAAACGAAAAGTTATCATGGTACCGGGCCTAGGTCTTACCATGCTGACTACTGTAATAGCTTCTTCCTTATAGGGTAAATTCGCTAAAACACATAAACAATTCAGCAGTATAATCACAATGACTGCCTAGACAGACTGAGCATTAAATACCAAGTTGCAAGGGCTTATGTGTTCCGCATCCAATGTTTCACTACCATACCATTATATATTTATATGGTTTAGTATACCGTTGCACAGTAAATAGTAGACGCGTTTCCTCGGTTCTGTGGAAAAAGATAATTTGCTGACTAAATGTACAGGAGCATTCAATAGTGACAGGTTGAGTAACCTGTAACCATAAGATCTACTTTGGAGCAGTGAGGGACCAAGGGGCATAACCATAATGACGTACGATGATGTGAAACAGCTTAAACGTCCTGCTTCTCACAAAAATGGGAAAAATGTTTTATTTCATTCAAACCAGCCTTTTATTTGAAAACGCGGAACAAATCTAGATCATCTGGCTGGACAGACAGGTAAACAAATTGTAACACAAATTAAAATATCCCCGCTGCATACAATTTCACTGCTCAAAGTTATGTAGAGAGAAAATATATTTGATTTATATAGATAAATATATTTCTTACTTGTACCATGTGTTGTTGCTAATAACCTGTCCATAATGTATTAACAGTTGCAATTCAAATCAATTATTCCCCATCCTAATCTTATGGGCAAAAGACGACCTTTGAGGGCAAACCGTGCCCTTTAGAATGAAAATGTTGAAAAATAAAAACCGTCATCCACAACTACGAATCAGGGCAAACATTTTGGTACCTGAATCGTTAAATCAGTTCAGAAATAATGGAGGAGTTCTCTTAACAAAAATCGCTTTAACGTTTTAATAGATATATTTGCATTACAATCAGCTGATTAACTAATTAAAATATAACTCCATAAGATTAACATTGAAACTTGGAGAGCTCGTGGAGCAAAGCCCCGTAGTCGAGAGTTTATGGAAACCCCAAAAGGCACATCTAGAGGTTAAGAGCTTTCAATTGATACCAAATATTTATATAAAATAATAGTTTTATGGGCAAAAATCGCCGAACAAAAACCAATAAATTATTTTAATAATATAGATAGTGAACAATAAGGAGGAAAAGGAAATTCAAAATGGATATTATAATTAGCATCAAACACCTACTGATCATAAAAAGATTTAGCATTTATTCAAGAAGTAAAAAACTTGAAGTATAAAATACACTTATTATTGATTTATTTGGACTGTTTCACTGTCAGCTTGAAGGCAACCATGCAGAAGCGGTAATGTATTTTCCTGTTTTATTTGTAATTTATTTGTGCGTGATATTTTGAGTAAGTGTGTTCGTTTTGTGTTTCTGTAAATAACAATGTAGGTAAACATTGTGGGCTAGTTAGTTGTGATTGTTTGATGTTTAGATATAAGTAGGGTTCACTTTATAACGGTAGGCGTTTCCTTACCTCCCGAAAAATGGTGTAGTTTTAAACACTAGAAGTGATAGGTAAAGTCCAAATGAATCAATAATCCTATACTCTAATATGAGTAAGGTTTGCTTGCTTGCTTGCGTGCTTGCTTGCTTGCGACACGGATCTCAAAAACGGCTCCAACGATTTCCTTCAAATGTTCAAAATAACTAATTTCTGGGATAAAAATAAGTTCTAGACAGGCCTCATCCCTAGGAAAAATCAAATAATGTAAAAAAACTAAAATGAAAAGTTAAAAAAATTAATATTGGGCTTATGGAGTTTCAAATCAAAACAAAAGAATTGTAACAGCTGTTCATAATCAACCAGGGAACTGTCAAAGTAATCATGTTCATAATCATGTTGTTTATGATTATTAACATGTGGTTTCCTGAGAGCAGAGATTAAAAGATTTGAGTTAAGATTACATATATAGAGTAGTAAAATAAATCAAAGGGACATTGAGCTATAAATAACAACTGGAGGGACCTTAAAAATGTAGAAAAGAGGCAAATGAGTTATAGAAATCAGATTATCAGTAGGGGGAAGTGGTGAAATATTACTACAAGTCATCTAAACAAACTGACTGGCCTTCCCCCGAGCAAAGCTCGGCCCCCAGGTACTATATTCAAATACATCGCTATTATGAGTTTAAAAACAAATGAAACCCAATAACTTTACCTGTGCTACTATATGTTTCTGACCATAGATTCTAACAAAATAATATGGAAATAGCTTATGGTCTTTGAAAACGCTGTTTTAAATCAAATAATTTGCCCAGTATGACCAAGAAATTGAGGATTAGGAAGAACAGGGAATTTAGAGAGGTGTTCTCACCCGGATATTGTTGCGTAAGCAAAAATTCAAAGGGTAAAAATGACAGGAGACGTGAGGAGTTGTCAAAATACATCTATAATAAACCCAAGAGGAACGAGCCCACTGAGCAGACATAGACACGTTTACAGAATGGGGATAGCCTGAAGTAGCAGTGTAATAAGAGCGCATGACATCGTTGTCGAGGTCAAAACCCTGCATAAGATTCAGTGTTAATAACAATACATTTGATGAAAATAAAATAGGTTGGCTAGTCGCATCGTAGCCTTTTTGTGTGTTTGGTCTCACTGTATGGACTCGTGTTTAGCCGGACAAACTAAATAAATATTTAGTTTATTCGTACCGTCCGTTTGTATTGTGTTAATGTTTAGGAACGTTGACAATGTGTTCTACTTTTAATTTTGTATGTCAGATTTGATAATGGGGCAGTAATCCCGAATCCGTTAGTGATCCAAGGATTGACGACGGAAAGGTATGTAAACCTGCTTTATTTCGAATAAAAATAAATCTAGTCTAATGGCTGATTTTAGCTCTCACTTTTCTTCAAATTCTGTCTACTGCTTCGGATATCCACTGAAATGAGATCATATACAGTATTTAAAGTACCAGGTTAAGCGAGTATCTAATACTAAAATTCAAGACAATCAAAGAATAATTGGAGACAAAAATGAATGAGTTCCATTTTCCCGTTGGCAACGTAAACAAACAACTGTCGGCATTTTAGGTGTAGCCCCTAGCATTACCGAAGGGCGGGTGTTTGACCTAAACCTAATTATAATAAATTTGAATTTGAGTACTCATCGCATGAAGAGGATGCGTGAGTCTGAATGTATTTTATTAATCGCTAATGTAATGCTATAATTTTTCTCGGCTTCCGGTAATGGCTGGTGATGGATCAAATTGTTGTCCATGTGTAATGTTTTTGTCAAGGATGACGATAAAGCTGTACAGTGTGATATTGATTGTAAACATTTGTTTCAGTGTCAATGCGGTAAGTTATCTGATGAAGAATATGAGTATATGCAAGTGCTGGATGAGAAATCCAAGTGGGCTTGCGGACCATGTGATGTTAGGTTAGAAAAACTAATTACGAAAGTAAATGATATTGACGAACCAATAAATATGAATTTAGAGGTTAATAAGTTAGTTTCAATAATGAAAGGCGTTGTGGACGACAATGTAGCCATAAACGATGGATCAAATAACTTGCAGTCACCACAGGTTAGGTCGGAAAGTTTATTTGTAAACAACAAACAGGAAGCTGACGATTCTGTGGTTGTTGAATCACAGATTTTCGTGTCACTGAACTGCAAAGCTGATCAAATCCCTCCGGCGAGCGTTGACTCCAAAGACGGTCAAAACCAATCTGATGGTCTTGAAGCAGACGATACAATTGATCCGTCGGCTATTGAATCCGAAAATCTCGCAAATCTAACCTCAAAACGTAAACAAGGTAGTGAAAGTTGGAATAAACGTGCAAGCTATAGTGACGTTTTGAAGGGTCCTGCAAAGGTGAAATTATTAGAGAAGAAACCTGAATCTAGGTCTAGTGTGAATCAAAATAGGCAGATATCCTTGATTATAGGGACCAATAATAAAATCGGACTCAAATCCATTGTAAGTATAACATGTTTTTCTATCTCTAGGTGTTCGGTATAAACTACTGCAAGTGATATTGACAATTATGTCACTGCTAGTGATATAACGGGGTGTAAAAGTAAAAACCTTACAAATAAACTAAGTTTTAAGGTAAGTGTGCCTATGAAAAAATTTGAGGAAGTCTTGGATCCTGATTTGTTGCCAAAACAAAAGGCATAATGGTTAAAGAATGTGAAACTCTTCACAGAGTTTATCAGTACAGGCCTAGTCCTAAACTCAGTGGTACTGAAAGTTTTTTATGAATGATGATCCTAGTCATTTGGGGAATCCTAATGAAAAAAGTCTTATTGATACACTTTTCTTTTGGAGAAATCTTAATGTTATCTAATGGAGGTCTTGAGCGTAGGCCTAGTGTAAGCATAGAACCTGAATCCATGCTGAGATCGGATATTGTAAATTTAAATGTTTGCGCCATAAAAATTCAGTGTACTAGAAACAAAATTCATGAATTTGAAATCCTCTGTAATGAACAACAAATCTATTTGTTGCGTGTGCCTAAACACTGGCTGTTGGATGTAGAGACTGACTACTGAGACTGATATTGAGACTCCAGTATATCCAGCCTAATCCTGGTGTCCAGTTTTTGTTGTGCAACTCCCTGGGGAGGGGTGGCAATCTATCTACACAGAAAGAGGGAATTTCCGCCCCTAGATCTAAGAACTTACTGCCAGGAACTGCATGGGGAATTCACAGATATAATTATTCCTGATTTGGCCCTTGTTGTTACGATGTATCACTCGCCCAGTGGTAACTTTGACGGATTTTTCCATTTGTTTGAATTGTGTATGGGATCCCTAATTACTTTTGGACTTTCTATTGGGATTGGTACGGATCACAATGTGAATCATCTCACCCATATGAAGCCCAGGACTTCAGAAACATTCTTCGTAGTTTTGACTTGTTTTATAGGATTGATGAGGTGACTAGGGGGGAATCTCTCCTTGATACTATCTTGACAAATATCGATAGTTGGAAATGCAATGCTAGTGGTAGCACTGATCAAATCTCTGATTCAACTACTGCTTTCCACTTGTCTCAAAACCATGCAGTAGTACTAACGGTGTAGGTAAAGCTAGCCCTAAAACTAAGGACTGTTATACACCTGAGTTTGCAAATATGAATAACTTTATTCTAGTCATCAGTGGTCTTTCCACGAGTAGGCTATACCTTCTGCCAGAACTGCGGAGGCTGAGAAAGAATATCGGGCCAAGGTGAGGGAGGCCAAGTAAGCAGCTGTGGCTGTCACTATTATTGAGTCATCCAACCCCTGTAAGGCTGCATTGGACTACATAAAAAAGCGTAAGACCCCTATCTCTACCCGAGTCAGAGATGCCTCCACTGCAGACGAGTTCAACTCATACTTTTTGGAATCTGCAAATGATTTGGCCCTAACAATGATTATCCTGCTCCTGATTGCCTGGACTCAGTTCCTTTTATTCCTTTCAACTTTTCCTGGCATCCTGTGGATCCTGAAAATGTGATTAGTATTGAAGGACCTTTAAAACCCACAAGAGTAAAGACTTTTTTGATATATCTGTTGATCTGTTAAAGAAATGTGTCCATCTGGTTGCTCTAATGATGGCTAATATTGTGAATTCCTGACTGAAAGAATGTGTCTTTCCAGAGGCCATGAAAATAAACAGGACAGTACCTGTCAACAACAAAGGCTCAAAAGATGGTGTTTCAAGTTATAGGCCTATCTCATTTATTCAAATCTTTGCTAAGATCTTTGAGGCCATAATGCTGGAGAAATTGTATGTATACTTTGAGGAGTATCATCTTCTCGTCCCTCCCCAATATGGTTCCGGAGGGGGATCTCAACAGTCCAGGCTGTGGACTCTCTTGTACAAGTTATAATGGATTCTTTTCAAGTCAAACGAGTTCGCACGCAGCACGCTGTCATGAGGGAAGTGAATTTCCACATAAAAAACTATAAAAACTCAAAATCAGTTAAAAACATACATTTATTCCAATATTTATTCAAATCTGAAAATATTGATTTTTTGGCTGTTCTGATGCTCCTGGTTCTATTTACCTGCAATGGTGGGAATACAATTTTGCACATTATAAGGCTAGGAGAAGGTCCAGTTAGGCTTTAAAGTAGGCGTGAGGTTGTTGGGGATGATAAAAGTACACCAACAAATGAATAATAAGTTTTTCTAATGTAAAATCCCCATAAGACAACGTACTGTGTTTGGTCGATACACATTTTCCTTAATAACTCGGTAAATATTTATGCTAGAATAACGAGAGGGGGCTTAAAATTTTTGTCACACTAATTCTCATCTTTTAACATGCGTTAATTTCACATCCGGGGCTTTTCTGACCCTTTTTGGGTCCAAAAACTCGAAATTTTAAAGATTAATCCCCAAAAAAGGGGTTTAGAGTTTTCCGATTGTTTTGCCCAACGAACTTGTCCAACAGATTATCGAAAGGAATGTCCCTACCAAATTTTAAGTAAATCGGACAAAAAATGTGACCGCTAGAGTGCATACACATATATATATATATGTATATAATTTTGAACGACCCCCCAAAATGTGTTCAGGGGGTCACGTTAGGAACTTCTATGGTGGTCCCGGGCTTAAGTTTCACCGTGCGGGTCATGCTAATAGTTCACTTTCCATAGGAAATTCACTAAAAATCTACATCTGTCATGTTCTGTGATCTACCACGCGCCTTTGTGTGTCTCAAAATCTCTTGTTGCCCAAATTTGAAAGGTATGGAGTGAGAGGTGATGCTCTCTCAATCCTTAGATATTACCTCTCTGGGAGAACCGAAGTTGTGTCATGGAATGGAAAAAATTCAACTCCCTTGAATGTCAAGTATTGGGTCCCACAAAGCTCCAGACTCGACCCTTTCCTGTTCATTGTATCAATAACTAACCTATATTACAGAGTTGCTGGCAATGTTCTCTTACACGCCGATGACTCTACCCTTTTTTTCAGTCACTCAGATTTTTCTGTTGCTAAGGTAGCTGTCGATGAATTGTTTGAAACTGCACCGTACTGGTTCCGTAAGAATAAGTTGTCCCTGAACGATGCCACAACTCAAGCTATCACTTTCAGCCTATCTAGGAATATGGAAGGGGTGTACCTGTTAGGCTGCTGGGCTTTACACTCGAACCGCAGCTAAATTGGACCATTCATATCGAGTTTTGATGTATGCCCTATGTATGCCCTAGTTGTATGTATGAATTTGTTCGCCTTGCATATTTTGCTTTTTTCAATCCCACATCCAGTATGGCACTGTGCTATGGGGACGCCTACCACACAAAGAGTTCTAGTTTTGAAAAAAAAGCTGTTAGGGTCCTATGTGGAGCTCCGCAGCTTGAGCACTGCAAGCCATTGCTGATTCAGCATGGGATAAGGTCTTTGTACAATGCGTATACATATCAATGTGTCTTATAAATTAAGAATCAGGAGGCAAATCTTCCTCTGAATAGCAATTTTCATGGCTATAGCCTAACCACTGACATGAGGTATACGTGTAACTTTTTGAATTTGTATTCTATTTTTTATTTTTGTCTCTCTGTTTTTTGCTACTGTGCATGTTGACTGAAGATTTATGAACTCGTTTTGTGAGTCAAGAGGAGGAACTTGCAATGTTTTACATAGTTTAGTTTTAGTGACCTGGCCTGTTGTGAAAACTGAATGGCTGAATGTTGTGAAAATCTTGAATCTTGAACATATTTATAGCAACTTATATAATCATCTCAATGAAGCATTTTTGTTAATTTATTTCCACAGCTAAAGTAATGTAAGTTGCAATTAGTGCAAATAAAACAATGTGGGGTTAAACAAGTTAAAGTTAAGTTTTAAAAACTCTCTTAGGTGTAAAATTAATAAACAGAATAATTATTAATGTGCTAGGGACAGCAGACGGTGTCTGAGGACAAAGCTAGGCTACCAAGCTCTAATTAGGACACTTTGATCCCAGTAAATGTGCGGAAAATCAACCTCAAAGACAACGAGCTCTGAGATGAAATCAATAAGCTGAAATTGCTCGCTTTGATACTGTATGTGAGCACTTTCTATTGCCACAGTTATACAACTTTTCAGATAGAGTTTTATTTAGTAAGCGCCAAATGTTATTTAATCTGTTCATTCTTCGAATTAGTTTTTTTTATGCAATATCGTCAGCCAATAAAATTATTTGTACTTTATATCACTATTATTAACAACAAAGGGTATTTTTTTGTTCATAAAAATAAAATGTTGCAAGAAAATACTTGCAGTAATGTTGGTTAGTAACCCCTAATTATCAAAACAATGAGATACCTTTGAGAGTGTTTTAAACAATGTCTTCGTGGGTTTTTCCGCCTAATTGCGTGTTTTTGAGAGTTTCGACCTAATACAGTGTTTAGAGTAATAATTCAACAACTTAGTTTTTTTATATGGTAAATTTTGAAGAATAAAGGTTTCCTACAGTATAAATTGGACACAAACTAATATGGGTTAAATGAAAATAAATACATTTCTACCAAACGGTATCGAATAAAATTTTGAGATAGAATTAAAATAATATGACATTTTCAATGCAAATGAACCTGTCATTTATAATTGAGCACTTAAATATTGTAAGCAATTTATGTTATGATTTAAGTAATACAAAATAATCTGTTTGATTATTTTAAGAGTAACGAGTAGGTTAACATAAACCAGTTGCATTGTTTTTCCATAAAATAATCATAAACTGATATAGTTATTATTTAAAACCCTAAAATATGTGCGATTGACAGGTTGAGAGTTGTAAATTTGTCAAACTGCACTAGACTGAACAGATTCTATATGTATGTACTCAGTTACCTGATCTTATGAACAAACGCCGGCGCCGCTTTAAAAACTAAATTAAGATGTTAACTACCTAATCAACTTTCTGTTCAATATCACAAACCTTTTTAGTAATATTTCACAACATAAGTGGGGGTTTCAGAGCTTCGGTTTTAATATGTATATACAGGGTTTTCCGGAATTCTCTGGAACTATTTCATAGGCCTAAGCATTGTTCCTTGGACAAAGACAAACACATTTCACAGTATAAACATTCAGCTGTGGTGCCTACTTTTTCGTCTATCTCTTTATATGTCTATTTACAAATTGCTTCATGGTTCTAAACCCCTTAAAGATTGAAGTTGAAATTGTTTATGATGATGTAAATATACACTATTAGAAAATGTAAAAAATATCAATGAAAATTTAAAAACCTTAAAAAAGTAAAAAAAAATCATAAAGTATGATTCTAACGACACCTTGAATACGAAAATCTAATCATAAATAACGAAAATATGACATTTTTTACAAATCAATGTAATTTCAACCATACCATATACCTACCTATTACAATGTTTAATATTACATTTGCATTGGTGTGCATCATTTATCAGCCGTTTCAGACCACTTTATGTTATCAGTCAATCAGCTGTTTATACAGTAAACACATTGTTGAAAGAAGGAAAGTAAACTAACGTTACCTGTTGAGCATAACGAATTCTTGTCAATTGATTTGCTTGTTATTATGTAGTAATTAATAACATCTTGTGCGAGGTTATTATTAATTACTATTAAACTATTAATTAATAGATGGGACATTACAATTATACATTTAAATGTCCCAATTCCCTTAGACTGTTGAGAACGGTAGTAAAAGTTTTGAAATTAGGATGCTGTCTCTTTGGAAAATCCTCACAATTCAAACCCCCAATCTTCTTTGGATTGCCACTAACCATCCCACAGAAATAACATATTCCGCCGTTGCATAGTTATGAATGGATTTTCACTATTATTAATTACTATATAATAACAAACAAAACAATTGACACGAATTGTTGATGCTCAACAGTTGATTTTTAATTTCCTTCTTTCGACAATGTGTTATTATAAACACCTGATTGACTGTTAATATGAAGTGGATAGAAAACAGCTCTGATGCACAGCGATGTTGCTTACCGTCACATTTGTAATGTTAAACATTGTAATAGGTAGGTTATGGTGTGGTTGAAATTACACTGATTTGTTAAAATTGTTATAATTTCGTTATTTATCATTCGATTTTCCTAATCAAGGTGCCGCTGCCGTTAGATTTGCCTTTAAAAGGTGCACAGTGTTAAAGATAATTGAATATAAATGTTTTAAAGAACTGTCATTTTGAAATAGTGTAGTTTAATACATAGACAGTTTTTTACATTTATTTATAGTGCATTTTTCCATCATCATGCCGAATTTTAAATTTCTATCCTTAAGAGTTTTGTAAATGTGAAGCAATTTGGAAAAAAACATACAAAGAAAAACAGGTGAAAAAGTAAGCACCAAAGATCTATGTATATATTGTGAAATGTGTTTGTCTTAGTCCAAGGAACAATTACTATGCAATAGTTCCAGAGAGTACCAAGACACCCTGTGGATCTCACATTTCTTTGAATCGAATCACATTTAGCTGTTCACCAACTTAATTGTGAATTAAAAATATAAAAATTGTCTGAATATTCAAGTTAGTCTATGGATTTGATTTATTTGAATCCTTTTTTTACTGTTGTCAAGAGTTATGGACATACAATTCTTGACAATAGTTCTACAGGATGTCAAGGCGAGAGATAATTCTTTGAAAACAGAACAATCTTCAGTGTCAACATAAGATTGAAGCACACTGAGAAAATAAGAAAAGTGTGATTGCATCAGAGTTAATACCCGTGATGTCTTAATTTATTTTACGCCCGTTATTTTGTAAGAATGTGCTTTTTAAAGCTTAAAATTCCAGACGTGATCTCTCTTCGTAAAAAAATAATGAAAAGCGTAAAGGGCTCTCGAGGTGTTGAAAAACGCCAGCACCTGGTGAACCTTGATGTGGCAGAGTGTGTGTTTATTACACCTCACGTGCCTTCTTTATGTAACCACTTTGCGCTAATCAGATCTGTACTTAGTCATGTGCTGCTCTATGATCATATATTTAACTCCAGTGAGAATACAATTATTTTAAAGTGCTCTTTGTTTGGGATTGTTAAAGTTTTATTTGACGCTTGTATGATTTACGACTTATGATTAAACTTATAATCCTATAGGTGCAATTTCATTTTCATTTTTAAAATGACTCTTGTTTTAAAATTTTCCTATGAAAATATAATCTTTTTTAATTAGAGCCCGGGTATTTTAGTTTGGATAGCGCAATGTTTACGCTAGTTTATTGGCCTAATTCTACAGTTTGCAATATTATTCTGCGAATGGGGTATGCAGACATACAGACATGCAGGGTCGGGTGAGTGACCTGTTTGGTCATCGATATTTAGTTAGTGGTTTGATGCGTATTTGTCTCTATACTGTGTGTGTTCAATGAGAGTGTTTTGTAGTGGAGTTTGGTTGTTATACTGTTTTTATTTTAAAGCGTTTGGTCATAGATGTTGGTTGTTGGTGTGTTTGTTAGTGGAGTTTAGTTTTTGTATTTTTAATGTTTACAATCGCTTCGTGTCAAAATTATAAAGACACACCTATTTTGATGAGGTAAAGACTAATGGGTCAATTTGGGCGTTACCTTTTTAAGGTTGACTGGTAAGCGTAGTTATAAAAGAAGTCGAATTAGTAAAGGTTTAAAAGTGGGGTTAGCTGTTATTTATTGGGGAATTTTCAGTCATTAAATTCATACACTTAGAAGATAATTATTTTCAAAATCCTGATCACTGTTAACATTCTGCCTTTAATTTTTAATTATTTTTATTGTGCTAAAATGTGTTACCTGAGGATTTTAGCAATTCTTTGATAGTACTTCTATCTAGCAGTTAGAGCGTAATCGAGCGACGCGACGACGTAACTATTATATTAAAAGACTGCAGCCTGAACATGAAACTGAAAATATTGCAATATGCATCACCGTTTTATTACACGTTTAAATGAAATAAAAGAAGAGAAAGACAATTTTCTCAGCATAACACATATGTCAAAGGAGTAAAATTTGAGATTGTTTTCCCAAAACAAGAAATAGGAAGCTAGAGGAAGCATCACAAAAGGAATCGACAATAAGAGTCGACGGCGCGGCGGGCGGCGGCGCGGCGCAACCGTTTACCGGGATTGCCTTTTACACTCGCCTCGCAGTTGTGTTTCCATTTACTGCTACAACACACAGATTCAACATAAACATTACTAGCGACTCTTTTGTCAGTTTCATCTTGGTTTATAGATGGAAAATACGTACTTTAACGAACTAGTTTACATCTTTTTGAACATGTCTTTTAAACGATTGACTGAAACAAATTAACAATTACACCATGAAAACAGTGTAAATTAATAGTAATACTTTCATTTGTATGTACTAGGTGGGTCTATGACCTCCACTCGCTCACCATATATTAATTAAAAAAATTAAATCAAATAGCTTAGCTGATAGGATCGCTTTATTTTTATGTGTTAAAATGTTAGCTTTAAATGACTAATATATGGCCTTAGAATTAGAAAAACTAAAGTTTAAGAACTTAAACTATCCCTTAGAAAAACTGAGATATCTTCATTCTCGCAAATACATTTCATTTGAATTGATTTCGGATTTACAACTTCCTCACACGCACAGTTTAACGTTGTCTGCAGGTATAGATATTTTGCTGTCAATGTACTGTTGGTGTTACTTAGGAATTGAAATACATCTTGTTAAATAGGGAGTATAAACATTAGTATATTTCACTACTAGTCACGAAAGTGACCTATTTTGGGGCAAGATAGCATTTTACGCGCGGGGTGAAGCCGAGCGTGGGAAATGCTATCGAGCTCTGAAAGGACTTTTGTGACGAGTAATGACCGATACTTTTCATCACGATGCAAATAACCGCCCTAAATTGTAATATTGTTTTCCTACAGTTACCTAACAATGTACATGTTCTCTCACTGATTTGAGAAAGCAAAGTGGCCAATTCGCTCATCAGTGAGACAATGTTAACATTGTCTCACTCTAATTACTTTGTCTCACTCCAGATTTGCAACGTGAAGGCACGAAATAGTGAGCGCGTAACATGCAGACAAGGTCGTATGCGCGCGAAATACGTTGGCAGCACTGGCTGTAAATCAGCTGGTCAACTGTTGTATTTGTCACAACACTTCCGGTCACGGCAGAAACCACCATTTCATTGATTTGCCATTTGTAAACATTGAAGGTGGTTTTGCTGTCGCAAAATGGACGTTAATGACAATTTTAGTAATAATAGTTCACCAGAAGAATCTTGTACTCCAGAGGAATTAAAAAATGTGGCGAGGAATGTGTCTCTAAATCTTCTTCCAGAGAAATCAAAACATAAATATGAAAAAAGGTATGAATTGTTTACTTCCTGGTGTGAAAGTAAGAATGTAAAAAGCCCAACGGAAAATGTACTTTTAGCTACCAATTTATTTGTTTTATGGTAACTGTAGGAAAAATATAATGTGCAACTCGAGTGCAAAGTGCAATCGCCTCACTCGAGAAACCATTCCTCACTCGCCTACGGCTCGTGAGTAAGGATTTCTCTCGAGTGAGGCAATTGCTCACTTTGCTCACTAGTTGCACAAATAACTATTTCATCACTAGGAGGAAAAGTGGCTCTTTTTGGTGCGTAATTGTGTTTTAAAAGCGAGGCGCAGCCGATTTACAAACGATACTTTTTATATCGTGTGGTAAGGAACGCCTCTATCATGTATAGATAAAGCAAACAGCTCACTTTTTACGTCCTAGGCATTAAAAAAAATCACAGCTGATTTTTAGGTCATAGGACAATAAAGTGACGTTTTGCGTACTATTTAGAGAACAAAATACAAGTGGATTACGTGTAGAATGGTAAAAACAAAATTATCTGATATTAATTTTTTGTAAAAACAACACGTCTTACAATTCATTAGTGAATTTCCTTTTGAAAGTGAACTATTAGCATGACCCGCACGGTGAAACTTAAGCCCTGGACCACCATAGAAGTTCCTAACGTGACCCTCTGAACACGTTTTCGGGGGTCGTTCAAAAGGGTGTATATATATATATATATAGCAACATATATAGATACATATATATAGACATATATATATATATATATATATATATATATATATATATATATATATATATATATATATATATATGTGTGTGTGTGTGTGTTTGCACTCTAGCGGTCGCATTTTTTGTCCGATTTACTTCAAATCTGGTAAGGACATTCCTTTCTGTAATCAATTGGACAAGTTCGTTGGGCAAAACAATCGGAAAACTTTAAACCCCTTTTTTGGGGATTAATCTTTCAAATTCGAGTTTTTGGGCCCAAAAAGGGTCAGAAAAGCCCCGTATGTAAAATTAATGCATGTAAAAAGATGGGAATTAGTGAAGCGAAAGTTTTAAGCCCTCTCTCGTAATTCTAGCATACATATTTACCGAGTTATTATTGAAAATGTGTTTCGACTAAACACAGTACGTTGTCTTATAGGGGTTTTACACTTGAAAAGCCTGTTATTCCTTTGTTAGTGTACTATCATCCCCAGCAACCTCACGCCTACTTTTAAGCCTGTCTGGACCTTCTCCTAACATTATAAAGCGCAACATTGTATTCCCAGCTTTGAGGTAATGAAACCAGGAGCATCAGAACAGCCAAAAAATCACTGTTTTCAGATCTTAATAAAAATTGGAATAAATGTATGTTGTTACACTGATTTGGAGTTTTAAAAGTTGTTAAGTGGAAATTCACTTCCCTCACGTCAGCGTGCTGCGTGCGAACTCGTTTTAGTGTTAATGTCAGCTGTTTGAACATAGAATTGTCAAAATAAATAACGAAATCACACTGGTGCTCCTGTTGAGCAAACCGGGAACTTAAATTCTTTAGGGCAGGAAAGGTTTTGTTTGGGACTGGCAAAGTATTGTTTGGGACAGGAAAAGTAACGTTTAGGACAGACAATGTCAGCTGATCATGTTTTGTTTTGAAAAAGCTTGGAGATACAGTGTATAATTACATACATACAATATGTTATGAATATCGGGTCATTTTGGGATTGTCTTATAAATATGTAAACAAACATCCATTTAGACAGGCAGAAATCACCTCAAAAACTACTCTCTTGAGATCCAGGAGCACCAAAACTAATATTTCCACCGATAGCTCAAAATCAAAAAGTTTTACGAAAACAAAACTTCCTCCCTACAATATTTATTTATAAGAGTCCCTCCCCGATCAAAATGTCCCCATGTCCACCCGTACTCCCGGTTGAAAACTCCCTCTACACTTGACATCCCTATGTTAACTACAAGTATTAAGAAGTAAGTATAAGAAGTGTTAATATCAAACGAAACTGAGATAAAGATACGAGTACTATGATTGGTTAGAGAAGCTAAAATGTTTTTACGGTTATATTTACTTGCAGCTCAAGGATCACCTTAATGTAGGTCCATCATTTATGAAAACAATATTTTATAAAAAAAAAAACTTAAAAATATGACACCAGTTATTTGGTATTTATAGTTCTTAAATAATGGCACTTGAAAATAACAAATAAATTCCACTAATATGGACTAAGGTAGGATACGTAAGCAAGTTTCGTACGTGAAGACAAAATAAAAGGTATTACGCGAATGTGTATTAGTTGTAAAAAACACGCATACGTTAGTTGTAAAAATGGGTATTTTATTGAATGAACGGAGAATAATGTAGCACTTCAGACCTTCTTTCCCTAGGAGTTAACCCTATGCCTGCACGCTTTATTTAATTTGTTATCCGCATCATTTCCTCTTTTTACATTAAATAAGTGAAGTACCAACATGTTTTACTCATGTAATTCAAGTAAAAGTACTGGAACTCATCAATTTATCGTTTTAAACCATTCAAATCAGCTTTAATGATTTATACTAACATAAATTCGTATTATAACAGTTTTATATTTGTATATTTATAGTTTAAAATATCCCCACTTTAAAGCAAGAATAAAAAAGTTCTAAGTTGAGGAAATGCCTTTTAAAAGTCATAAAGTGGGAAGATTGAGGTCTCATCATTTGTTTACCCCTAAGCCTCGCTAATATTCAACGTGAAAGGAGATAACCCATTAACATCGGAATCTTTAACGAAAGCTTTTCGGAGAAACGTGACAAACG